>JAPEBW010001998.1:0-16387 GCA_027405785.1 Ophiocordyceps robertsii
AAAGAACTAAGTATAAAGCAGCTAGCTATGCTTTAAAGAATAAATAAGCTTTTTATTATTTCTAAATCCTTATATATATTTCCGTGCGGTAATTAGTCTATTATACCGGCCTAACTAGCGGTAATTAGTCTATAGTACTAGCCTTAACTAGCGGTAATTAGTCTATAGTACTAGCCTTAACTAGCGGTAATTAATCTACGCTTTATCCCCTTATCCTTATACTATAAAGCGTAGTAAATATCGTATAAATATATAGCGAAGAAAGGGCTTATACTTATTACTAATACTACTTCGTTATTAAGTACCGATTAAGTATAAAGTAGCTATACCCCTTAATTATCTTACTTATAGTAAATATATATATAAAAGTAGGCTTATATTTCTTTATTTACGCGCTTTATTACTTTATTAGTTTATAGGTAGTAAGCTAAACTTAGTTTCTTTTAAACCCCGGTTTATTAATAAATTTCTTACTAAAATTACTTTATTTAGTTCGTTTTTTAGTTTAAGCTAATAAACTTTAATATTTTATAAAAGCGAAAGTAAGATTATAAGAACTTAATAGCGTATATTACTACTTTTATTATTAGTATTACCTTTAGTATTATTGCTTTTATTAGCTTATCCGTTATTACTTATAAGTTCTTTAAGCCCTTTATCCTTATTAAAAGCAGCTTAATTATAAAATCTAGTATTAAGTATATAAATAGCTATATAAAAAGCGGTAATAGCTTAAGGAGCCCTTTTTTAAGTTACCTTTATATATAGCCTTTACTATATAGTCTATAGTTTATAATAAGCTAGCGCACTATTAATAACTAGCTTAGCTAAAAAAACTCTTAAGCTAATATTATAAGCGTCCCTTCGCGCCTTAAGTATCTTATTACTATTAAGTTAAATATTTACTAAGCAATTAATACTTTAAGCTCGTTTAGCTCTTTATCCTCTTTCTTCTTAAGGTATTTAGCCTTACTTAATACTTAAAGGTAGTCCTTAAAGTAAAGGCGCCCTCTTATATTAATTATATACTTGCTTACTTAAACCTTTAATTACTATTTAATAGTAAGCGATTAATTGCTATTTTATATTACTTAAAATACCGCTTAATACTCCTTATCTTTTTATAATATCGCTATTTATCGCTTTAATATATTTTACTTATTAAATATATAGGCCGGTTATACCTCTTTCTTAAGTAAATCTCGGCTTAAGTTTAGGTTAAGTTTTAGCTAAACTCTACTTTTGTTCGCCCCGCCCTTAAGTTAAAGTGCGAGTTTATCCGCTTTACTTATAAAAGCGATTAACCCTATATTCTCCTCCTTTACTTATATTATCGCGATTATATACTCTTTTTATACTAATTATAATAAGAGGTTTATATATTTACCGCTTAAAGAAATTTAATATCTTATTTATCGCGCGCTTTTTAAGATTATTTCGACTATATATCTTATCTCTTTTTTATTTAATACCCTTTTTAGCTTATCTTAGTTATAGCGCAAGAAACCGTTAAATATTACCGCTAATTTCTTTAAGCGGTACTTTAATATAAACTTATATAAAGAAAGCTTTATTACTTATTTACTTTACTTTTTATTTAACTTTCTTTTTATTATTAAGTACTATAAATTCTTATAGTTTATTAGCACTATAAATATTAATATATTATATAACTTTACTATTTAAAGGTTTAAGTATCTTATAATTATTAGTAACTTCTTATTATAGATTAAGTAGTTATACTTTACTATATTAATTTTTTTTAAAAAAAAAGCTTACTTAATATTATATCCCGTTTAGCTTTACTTATATTAATATACTACTTATTACGTACTTTAAGTTATCCGCTTTTAAGTATATCTTTCTCTTAAGGTTATATAGTTATAGTATTAGCGTATTATAAAATACCTCTTAAATAGATTTATACGTAGGCTAATACTTATTAGTTTATAAGAAAGTTACGTTTTTTTTAAAAATGCTATTTAAGCACTATAAGGCCTTAGTATAAAGTAGGATAAAGGTAAAGTAATAATTTATAAACCTAAAGAAGCTTTAAACGCCCTTTATATTCTTTAATGCTTATTATATCTAAATAGCTTAAATCTTCTTTAAGTTATATTAAACCTTACTTTTAGCTTAAATATTAAAACCTAAGTACTTTACTTTTTTTATTATAAAGTCGTATTTTTATTAGTTTAGTATAAGGCCTACTTTTTATAGCTTTTTAAGGACTTTCGCTACCTTATTTTAGTAGTCGTAAAGCGACCTTAATTAGTAAATTAAAACGTTATCTATATATACTATAATAAACTTATAAAAGTAGTTATTTAGTACTTAGTTAATATAGCGTTAAAAGGTAGATAGCGTCCTTATAAAGCTAAATAAGTTTACTTACTACTTAAATAGTCTAAATATTACTTAAAAAGCTATTTTAAACTTAAAGCCCTTTGCTATTTTAATCTTATAAAACGCTATAATAATATTAAGTTTTATAAACTAATATGCTTTTAATAATATTCTTAGCGTTTTTATAATTAATAATAGCGTATACTAATCCCTCTTTATAATTATATTTAAAGCTTAGTAGTTATAGTAAAAGTATAAGCGGCTATTAGCGTTTTTTATAAATAATACTAGCGCTATAGCTAATAAGCTACTTAAGCGGATAAGGTTCGCTTTTAATAACTTATTTAAATTCTTCCGAAGAATAAGGAGTTCTTTTTTTAATATATTATATAAAGACTCTTATAATAGTAGCGGTTCTTTACGGTATTTATTTAAGGTAAGGTAAATCTTAAAGTCTACGCCCGGTTAAAATAAAGGCTACTTTAGCGCCTTTATAAGTATAAAAAGGTTTAAGTAAGCTTATAGTACTTAGGCCGGGATATAGTCCGTTATGTTAACCGGCGTTTTTAGTTAAAAGGCCCTTTTTACGTCCTTTATTATAACTACCTTTACGTTAAGCGCTTATTGCCGCCCTTAGCTATCTTTTTAAGCCTTTTTTTATCGATACTCCGCTATAAAGATAAAGGCGCTTATTAGCTTTACTTCTTAGATATTTATAATCTTTATAGCTTTCTTTAACTTTTAAAGGCCGATTTAAATCCTTACTTTTTTATATAAAATCCGGTCCCTTTTAGTATTATAAACTACCTTATTCTTTTTTATCTATAGTCTCCTTAAAAATATATCGTAGCTTAACTTTAGTACTATATAAGCGAATATCTATTTTAAGTGCCTATTAATTTTTATTTTAAACGTTATAATCCCTTTTATTTAAAGCGTTAGTACGTCTTTTAAAAAAGGCTATAATAGTTATAACCTATATCTATAAGTACGTTAAGCCCTTCTTTCTTATTAATACTAACTTTAAGTAATACTAAGTTTAGTATAAAGTGCTTCTTTATTAACTTTTAAGCTATTTACTATTTCTCCTTCTCTTTTAGCGCTTAACTTCGCGCTAAGGTTCTTCTTTTCTTAAGTTAGAATTTATTTTAGTTACCTCCTTAGTTATAGCTATAGCTACTTATAAGGTTCTTTCCTTTTTCTTTTTATAAAAGTAAGTAATATACTTTATTATCCTATAAGTAAAATACTTCCGTATATCGGGCCGGGCTTATCCTCTTCTTAGCTAAGTTATAGCATTAATTTTAATTTTTAAGGTATTGCCCTTTAAGTCTTTTTAGTCTTAAGTCGCCCCCCTTATTACTTTCTTTTAGCTTTAAAATAGCTACTTAGTTTACTAAACCCTCTTTAGCTTTTCTATAATATACGCTACTTAATTAATATATACTAAAAAGCTTAAAGTTAAAAAGTCGATTATTGCAAGTGCCTCCTTAAAGCGAAGGCTAAGGGCGCTTTTTAAGAATACGATTTATATATTATATAGCTACGACCCCCTTCTTACTTTAAAAAGCCTTTATTTAAACTTAAGAAATAACGCCGTAAATATTTAGTACTTACTTTATTTAATTATAAAGATAGCCGCTATAGCCCGTAATAAAATATTAACGTTAAGGTAAATTAAGTTAAAGTACTTAAGGAACTCTTATTAATTATAACCTTAATCCGCTTTAATATTATAATAAGTCGCTATAGTTTACTTTAGCCTTATATTTAAGTAGTTATAGATTAAGTAAAAAACCTCCTTTAAGCTTAAGAAGAAGTCTTAGTTCTTTTCTATATATTATGCTTAAGGTATAAAGTAATAATACTAGCTATTAAACTTTCTTAGCGCTAAAAGTAGCTTTTGCTAGTTTTTTTTATCGCTTCTTTTTTTATTATAAGTATTGCGGCCTTTACTATTATATTATAAAGTAGTATTAAGCTACCGGCTAGTAAGCCGGCCTTTCCTTATATATATATCCTTACTATTTTCTTTAGCTTTTATATTAAGGCCCCGAACTTACTTATTAGCTATTAAATTTAGTACTAACTTGCTATAACTTAGTAGCTTATTTTTATAGCCTTTACTTATAATAAGGGGATTGCTTATTTAACCCTTATTTAAATATTAGCCTCTCTTAGCCCTCCTTCTTACCCTCTTTAAGCATAGCCCCCTTATACTAAGTAGCCCTCTTACTTATACTATATTATTATTAGTAAGTCTTTTCTTAAGTTATATAACCTTATTTAAAAGGAGCTTTAAATATATTTAAAGCTAGCGTATACTTAGTTTAGTAATATATAGCTAAATAATTATTTAAAGCTAAGGAGGGAAAGGTAAAATCTTTATTTAAGCTATATAGATTCCTACTTTATATAAATTGCTTAAGTAGCCTATACTTAGGTTAAGTTTAAGTTAAGGTTAAGCTAAGTTTAAGTAAAGTTTTATATAACTTTAGCTAAATATTAGCCTAACCTTAAGTTATTCGCTATAGTATAACTAAAGCTTTTCTTATAGTATAGCCTATAATAATAAGCCTTTATTAAAAATCCGCTTTTAAAGATACTTAGGAGTTTCTTAGTTTAGTATTATTATTTAACTTTATCCGCTATAGCCGCGTTAATTAAAGCGCTTTTAAGACTCTTAATTAATAAAAATAAGTCTTTTACGCTTAAAGTCTTATAACGCGCTAGAATTTAAAACGTATATAAAATAAAATATTAAGCACTTAGCAAAAGTATTAAGACTAAGATATTAATAATACGTAATAAAAACGTAATAAGTAATACTTTTAGTAAGCTAAACTTATTTATACTTAAAGCGTAAATATAAAGACTAAGTATAGCTTTAAGCCTTATAATAAGAATAATACTAATATTAAATAAATAGTTTTTTAATCTCTTATAAGATTAAGAAAATAAAACGTAATAATTAAGCCTTAGGAAAAACCTTAATTATAAGTAAAAGATATAAAAAGATTTATTTATTAAGACTACTAAAAGCGTCTTTTTATAAAGTTTAAGAAAACGATAAAGCTAGTACGTTTTAAGAAGTAAACTATTTTCTTAACTTTATCCGCTAAAATGCTAATAAAAGCGAGGCTTATATAAACGAATTAGCTATTTAGTTGCCTTTTTTCCTTTAAAAAAGCATAGCGAAATAGTATTTTAAAGACCTTTTAAAATTATTATAAAAAAGCTTTATAAACTTAGCATAAGACTTAGCTATAAAATATTTACTTTATAAAAGCGGTTTAATATCCGCCTAAATATAGTAATATAAGCACTTTATAAAAAGCACTTTACTATTAAAATATAGCTATAAGATCCGACTTAAAGTATTAAATATAGCGCTTATAATATAAAGCTAAGGTCGTGCTTAATTAACTAACCTACTTAAAGATAATAATTTACTAAAGGCTAAACGTTTATCTATAAATATCCTTTTACTATTTAGTAAAAATATAAATATTAATAAAAGGATTAATAAATATAAGGAAATTCTTCTTTAGCTATAAGTAAAATAAACTTAAGGATCTTAAAAGTACTTATTAGTGCGAAAAGAATAGGTCTAGCTTATAAAAAGGTAAGGCTTAATAAGCCGTGCTTTATATATACTAAAAAGTAGTTTAAAACGCCTTAACTATTTATTAAGAGCTCGCTAAAACTATAAATAATATTTATAAACGGCTTAAATTAAGTAAAAATACTATAGGCCGTATAACGTTTACTAAGTTAAAGGAGAAACCTATTTAAATAACTAAGAATATAGGCTAAGGTCTTTTAGCTTAAGAAAAAAAAGGCCTTTAAAATAATATACTTATTAATACTAAAGCTAAATTAAGTATAACTTATAATTAAGGAAAGACCTATTTCTAAGACTATTAATATTTAAAGGATAAATATTATAATAAAAAAAGCTTAAATAGATACTAATAAAGGCTTAAAAAAACTATAATTTATATTATAGTAAACTTAGTTTAAGAGGCTAATAAAGTATTTAGGTTTTATAATAAAGTATTTCCTTTAAGAAATAAGCTATATTAATATATTAAAGATAAATACCTTCTTAACTTTATTTAAAACGTAGCTATATAAAAACGTAGCTTAGTATAATAAGTAATCGTCTAAAAGCTTTTAAGCGTTTAAATAGTTAAGGCTTCTCTTAACGTTTAACTATTAAGCCTTAAGAAGCTATAACTATTTACCTATATATACTTATTAATCTATATAAAGGCAAAGCCGAAGATAAGTATTAAAGCTTATATAAACATTAAGGTAAACTAAAGCTTTATTTAAGCAAACTTTAAAAAGACCTTTTAAAATATAATTATAAACTCCTCTTAATAAATCCCTTTTTATAAAGTTATAAGAATAGCTACTATTAAATAAGCGGAATTTCCCGCGTATATACTAAGTAAGCTAAGCGGTAGCTTTATAGTTAAAAGGGTAAGGATTAGCGCTTAAATTATAAAACCTTTAATAGCTAATATATTACTAAGCTAAAAGAAATTAATTCTTTATTAAAAAGATATTTTTAACTTTACTTTAGTTTTTAAAATCGGGGCTTATAAAAGGATAAAAGCCGAAGTTAAAATAGTTTAGCTAAGGCTAATAATATATAAATAAGTTATTTACTTAACTACTATAACGATTTTATCTAACTTAAGCTTCGCCTTACTTATATAAGTGTAGGTACTACTATAAAAGCGTAATATAATATTTTTCCTTTATAACCTTAAGCTCGCTTAAATAATAATATAAGATTATAACGGCCTTATATTAATAAACTGCTTTAAGAAACTATTAATACTCCGTTAAAGCTAAAAAATAAAAATAATTATAAATCTTAATTAATAGTTCTAGCTATATTAAGAGTTTAATATTATTATTCTTTTAGCGGAAGTATTTTTAAAAAACCTAAAAAGGATAAGCCCTTTTAAGGACTTTTTATAAAAAGATCTTATAGCAAACTATAAGCTTTAAATTAGCTAAACTTAGGATTTACTTAAACTTACTACTAATAAAGGCGTTTAGATTTACGCTAAGGGCTTAAAATACGCTTTAAAGGTTTAAGATATTCTTTAATTATTCTCTTACTTTAAAAAAGATAAAAGAGTAGTATATATAGATCAATTCGAATATATATATATTCCTTTAGTAAAAAGATAATAATATTAATAAGTCTTATTAAGATTATATTTATTAAGTAATAAGAATAAAAAAAGTTATAAATATAATATTTAGCTAGCTAATTAAGTAAAGATAATTAAAATAAGTTTATAAGCCGACCCTTTTTATAATACTAGTATTTATAGTATAAAAAATAATAAATAGAAAAGAAAAAGGATAAGTAGTTATAAATTTATAAGAGATTAACGCCGTTATTACTTTAACCGCTTACGTAATACCGCTTTAAAGTAATATAATTAAGCACCTTAAAAGAAAGAATTTTATTAGCGTAGTAAATATTTAGTCGTTTTTCTACTAGTTCTTAATTTACTAAGACTATAAAAAAAGGTTTATAGTTATAAGCTATCGTAAGCTAAAAAGGTTATTAGTAATATTTATAGGTTTTAAGAACTCTTTAGTATACGTATAAAGATTAATTAATAACGTTTTTTAGAAATACTAAGAATATATAGCGGCTAATATTAATAATAATATTACTAACTTTAATATAGCTAAGAATACTTTTAATACTTAAGGGTAGGATTCTGTGCTTTTTATAACTATAATACTACTTTATATAAACTTAAATCCTTTTTAGTATATCTATTTATATAACTCCTTAGATTTAAAGTAGATATTATTAGCTTAATAATTATAAATAAACGTATATAAGCCTTAAGAGATATTACGTTCTTAAAGAACTTTTAATAGCTTAAGAAATAAAACGGCTTTATTAAGTAGCTACGCTATATATTCTTATATTTCTTTAAGAAAGTTAATGTTTTATAAAAACGAAAAATAAAGCTACTTTAAGTAAGATAAAAAGAGGGAGTCTTATTAAAAGCTTAAAGATAAGTATAATATACTGCAAAAGCTGCTTTTTAGCTTACTCCGGAAAAGAATAAAGCCTTTATAATATTAACTAAAAGGCTTATAAAGCTTTAAGTAATTTACTACTTTAACCCCGCTTAATAACTATTTATTGAAATTAATATATCTTAAGAATACGGAGTAGCGGCTATAGCTTTTTATTTAAAAGAAAGCACGGATTAAAAGAAAAAGACCTTATAAGCGTAGACTAAGGTTTAGCTTATTATTTACTTAAGTCGCCCCTTTAAAAGTAAGAAACCTTAATACTAGCTTATAAAACTTAAAGTAGCCGGCTTAGTCTAAGCGGTCTATAAGCTATATAATATAATACTATCTAAGAAAATACTATAAGTAGTTATTTTTACTAATTTTATAAGCGCTTATAAAATTATATACTAAAAGGCTTTATTTTTTATTAATATAAAATCTAATAATAAGCTAATCCTCGCCTTTTAATACTTAAGCTAATTCCTACTTAAAGTATTTATACTATTTCTTAAGCGTTAAGAATATCGTGCTTAACGCTTTCTTATATTTACTAAACTAAGATAATAAGCTAGTATTTTTAAACAAAAAAAGGGAATTAAAATATATTAAATAAAATAAGAAAACGGACTAAGTATTCTTTTATATAGAAGGTTTAATCGAATTACTACTCCGCTTAAGAATAATTAATAAATACGTAGAGGATATATAATAAGTAAAGACTTTTACTTATCTTAGTAATAAGCATAGTATTCTTAAACTCTTACTCCTTTAATTATAAAAGATACTATAATTTAAAATAATAATAAATATTAGCGACTATATATTTTAAAGACTTACGCTAAGAAAATCGTTAAAAACGCTTATACTAAAAAGTTTTTTACCGGCTATACTTATATATAGTAAGATTTATTTAAAGGCTCCTTAATCTTATAGGTTAGTATATAGAAAAGTAAAGTTATAAATAGCTATAGTACTTACTACTATAATTAAATTAACTAAAGTAAAATACTAAAGTAGCTTATATTAATTTTAAGCCCGCTATTCTTATATTATATAATAGTAATAAACTTTATTACTAAGCTCTTAATAGTTTAAGCTTAATATTCTTAATAAAAAGATTTTAAAATAAACTTTTATAAGACCTTACTAGCTATAACTAATAGATTCTTAAAGAAAGAACTTCTTATCTTAAGTAATAATTAATATACGGTAAAAGACTAAGTATAAGTGTTATATACTAAGCTACTTTATACTAACTAAGGGATTTTAAAGGGGATAATCTTAAATTAAGATATAAAGTTTCTTTTAGCGTTTTAGCGGACTTTATAATAAGCCTTTAAATTAAGGCTTTTTATATTTACTACTTAGTACTTTTAAACTATTGGCTTTTTAAAAAGCTAAAACTAAACTATAAAAATCGCGCTATGATTTTTTACCGCTGACTTTCTAAACTTATACTAAATTAATATACTAATAGCCTTATAGTTTAGCCTTTATAATTCCTTTCCTTTAGTATTTTATATAGCCTTACGTAAGCTTATTATAAAAATAAGATAGAATAACGGGCTTTAGTTTTTTAAGCGACTATTAATACTTATAAAACTAAGAGGTCTTATAAAAACAAGCTAAATTAGCTATTATTAACGCTTAATCTAATATAAAGAAGAAATATAATAAGGAATACCGCTTACTAATATTTTAGCCTAGTAATAAAGTTTAGCTATAGCTTAGTAAAAGTTACTATATTACGGATATTAAACCGGCGAAACTTTAAAAGATATATACTAAGCCGTTTAAAGTTATTATTAAAGTAAGAAAACTAATATACTAGTTAAATATAAAAAGGTCTTTTAATATTTATTTAGATATTTTAATAGTATAACTACGCTTAGTAAATAAGCTAGCTATAAGCTTAAAGCAAGCTTAAGATAAAAGAATACTTTACCTAAGTAAGTAAAAAGTTAAAAGAATTATATAAAGTCGTATAATAAAATAAGGCGGCGGAAAGCTATAAAAGAAATTTCTTATAGATTAAAAAGGCTAGCTAAGTAGCTATAGCTTATAAGTAAATAAAAAAGCGGTTTTTTCGCTAAATATTAAAAAAGTATTTAAAAAATATAAAAGAAGTTAGCTACTTAAGTAGTTTAAACGGGAGTATAATACGCGGCCTTTATAACTTAATATAAAATCCTTTAATTAAGAGAATTAAGCGGTTAAGCTTAAGTATAAAACTTAAAAGCTACTATAAGTTATAAAAAACTATAACTTACTATACTTAAAGTAATTAGTTATTTAAACAATAATACGCCGCTGTTTACTTTAAGCAATTAAGCCTTTTTAGCTTTAAAATATACTTATTTTAATTCTTTTCCTTACTTACTTTTTTCCCTTTTTTTCCTTTCTTTATAACTATACTTCTTTTAATTGCTAGCTTTAGCTCTCTATACTTTACTTACTTTTATATATATAGCCTTTTTTACTTATATTTTATAATCTTTATACTTTTATTCTAAGTCTTTTAATCGCTTTAACGTTTTTTATAGCTAAGACTAACTATTTTATAATTACTTTTTTAGCTTATATTTATATAAGCCTTTACGCGTTTAATATAAAAGATATTAAAAAGTGCTTAAGCTTTATAAAAATAAGGCGGCTATACTTTAAAGCCTTAAGTCTTTTAGTAAAAGTTAAAATCTTTAGGTTTAAACTTTTATATAAACCTACGCCTCTTTTTATAGCTATGCTTAAGCTAATAAACGTAACTTAGATTATAGCACTATAAAGAATAGCTTATATTACCCTCTTTAAATACTTAACTTAAATAACTTACTCTTTAGCTTTATACTACTATATAGCTAAAATAGCTATCTTTATAGTAACTTAGCTATACCTCCTGTTTAGCTTTTACTATTTAAAAGCTCTTATTACTTATATATTTTATAAAGTATAGCCGGAAACTCTTATTAGCGTAATAATTAGCTAATACGTATTACTTTTAAACTAGCTAACCTCGCTATAGCCTTAAGATTTATAGTTATTATTATAGTTAACGGAAACCTGCTTTAGCTAAATAATAAAAATAATATCCGCACTATTCTTAACTATATATTTAAGGCCTAGCTTAATTAATTTATTGCTAGGTTTATAATAGCGTCTTAAGCTACTATAGTAAAAACCCTATCTCGTTTTATATATAGTTTAGCCTATACTATAAAATCTCCTTTTTAGCTTATAGCACTTATAAGCTTTAAAGACTTTTTTAGTCTTACTTAATATATTTTATTCTTTTTTAACTAACTACTATGCTTAGCCCGGCTATATAAAAGTATATAAGCGCTTTATTATAGTTTATCCGCTATCCTTCTTTAACTATAAAAGATAGTAATAATTAGCCTCGCAATATATTCCGCCGCTTAATCTTATAAAAGCCGTTAATAGTAATTAATTCGATCTTTAATAGACCCGGCTTCGTAAGACTATATTTTAGTAATAAGATTATAATAATAAGAAGTTTCCGCTTTAATATAAACTACGCTATGTTTCACTTATAAGCCTGCGAAAAGTTTAAACGCAACTTAACTTTATCTTAAGCGATAAAGTTCTAAAGTTTTAATATCCGCTATATTAACTAAATTAACTACGCGTTTTATATTCTCGCCTTTAAGACTTTTTCTATAATAAGGGGTTTTAGGACTATTAAAAACGTTAAAAACCTTAAGAGTAAGGAAATAAGTATTAAGGCTATTAAAAACTTTATTACCCGCTTTTAAGTAGGAATATAGATATTTAATGCCTTTATACTAACTATACTTATTATAATTAGTAGAATAATTTAGCCTTACTTTAATACTATTTTAAAAGCTAAATACGCGTTAATAAGCGGAAAGGCGTAAGTAGTAACGTTATATATAAAGAATAATAAATCGGAAAGTCTAGCGATAAAAAGTAGGAAATAGCTATAAAAGCTATAATAAATAGGATATAATATCTTGCTTATAAGCGGCCTATAAAGCTAGTAAGTAATATAAAGGACTTAGTAAGGGATTGAAAATAGCGTAAAAAGGAAGTAAGATAATAATATAAAATAAGGCTTAAATAATTTAGTCTTTTATTATATATCTTACTACGGAAGAAAAATATTCCTTAGTAATACGACCTTTTATAGTTTAAAAAGTACTTAAATATACGCTTAAAGAAAAGTTAAAACCCTTATTATTAGTTTTAGCTAAGTACTTTAATCGCTTTAAGAAAATAAAATATATAACGAAATAAATAGTAAAGACTATTAATAAAGCTATTTACTTACTTTTTTTAGCTGCTTAATTACTATTAGTTATATAAGCTAAAAACCTATTAATAAAGTAAAGATAATATACTATTAATACCGTATAAAAACGCAATTATAAAGCTATTACTTAGCGCTCTTTTTAATTTCTTCTTACTTTAAGTTAATAAGGATATTAGTCTTTTTTTCTTACTTTAAAGAGTTATTATAAAATTTAAGTAGCTATACTTAAACTCTTCTTTTAGCTCTTAAGGAGCCCTTATAAAATCTTATAATGGGAACGCTTAAAGCACGCGCTATAAAGATTTAATTAAGGAAACATAATAAATATTATTAAGCAGACTTTACTAAAATTTCTAAGATATAACTATAAAGACTTAAAAGTCTTTTAAACTATAGTTTATAACGTTTTAAACTATAGAAAATACTATAAAAACTACTTAATGGATTCCGCTCGTATTTTTAAGGGATATTTAAAGATTTTTATAGGATATCTTAACTATAGTTTAGCCCGGTCTTTACTAAGGAAATACCCCGGAAAGTATATAATAAATTTTACCGTAATTTTTATAAGTTATTTAAGGATATTTAAGGGATTTCCCTAACTAAAGTTTATAGTATTTTAAACCGGGCTTATACTTAGTTTATTAAGTGATTTTACGAGAATATTTATAAGTTATCTATATACTAATAATAAACGGCTAAATAGTATAGTTAAAAATCCTTAAAACTAGCTTAAAGAACTAAGTATAAAGTAGCTAAATATACTTTAAAGAAAAGATAAGCTTTTTACTTTATAAAAACCCTTATATATATTTATATATAGTAAATAGTCCGTTATACTAGCTTAATTAGCGGTATTTAGTTTAAAGGACTAGCTTTAACTAGCGGCAATTAGTTTATAGTACTAGCACTAACTAGTAGTAATTAGTCTACGCCTTATCCCCTTACCTTTACGCTATAAGGCGTAGTACTTTCCCTTTACTTAAAGATTAAATCTTTAAGACCTTACTTATTTTATTAATTATATAAGTTATAAAATTCTTTTTAAGCTTTAAAAACAAAAGATCGTCTATATAAACGAATATAGCTATATATAGCTTTTTATTTATTAATTCCCCTTTATTTAAAAGTAAGTAAGAAAAACCTTTATTTTTACTTTAATTCTTTAACTCCTTTACTAAGTATTATTATCGTAGGTATTATTATTACTAGTCTTATTATTGCTAGTATTACTATTTATGTTGCTAGAATCTAGATTATTAGTATTTTCACTGCTATTTATATTACTAGTATTTGTATTTTTATTATTAGTATTATTAGTATTATTAGTATTATTAGTATTATTAGTATTATTAGTATTATTAGTATTATTAGTATTATTAGTATTATTAGTATTATTAGTATTATTAGTATTATTAGTATTATTAGTCTTATTATTATTATTGTTATTATTACTAGTACTATTATTTTTAGTATTATAGTTATTTAGCATCTTATTTAAAGAGGGCATGTTATTAAAATCAGTATATTCCTCTTCATTTAAGAAGTTATTCTTTAGTATAGTTATATCTTTTGAAATTATTACTTTTCGTTTAGAAAAGTTATATAGTTTATAAGCGGTATCTTTATAGCTTATTATTACCTCTTTATAAGCTCTAGGCTTTAGTTTATTATTAGGAGTTTTATTTTTATAAAATATAGTGCTTCCGAATACTTTTATTTTATCTAAGTCTTCTAGACTTAAAGCTATACTATTCTTCTTTTTTATAGGGGATATAGAACCTATAGTAAATTGCGGGGACCTATTATATATATATGTAGCTGCTAAAATAGCCTTACCTTATAGGTATTTTAGTAGGTTCGAAGTAAAAAGCATAGCCCGGACTTTTTTAAGTATAGTTCTATTTATCCTTTCTATTTTGCTATTAAAATAAGGGGTATATATAGGACATATATTATATATAAGGCCGTTTTTTAGGCAGTATGGTTTATATTATATATGAATTCTCTTGTATTATTAGAGAAAACCTTTTTTATAGTAGTCTTATTTATATTATTTTCCAATTCCTATTTACATTCTAAGAATTTAGGCAGACATTCTGCCCTACTTTTTATAAGGTATATTCTTAGATATTTAGTTATAGCATCTAAAAAGGATATAAAGTATGTGTATTTATTATAAGTAGGGGTTTTTATAGGGCCTTAGATATTAGTATGTATTTTATCTAAGAAGAGATATTTCCTTCTCGAAGGAGTCGTTTTCTTTTTATCTATTTGTTTAGCTTTTATATAAGCTTCGCATTGCTTTATCTTTATTATATTAGCTTTGTTTATATTTATATTAAAATACCTTTTTCTTAGGTATCTATATAGTAATTTATAATTTATATATCTTAAGCGTTTTTGCTAAAGAAGTATATCTATAGTCTTCTTTTTATCTATAGACTTTTTATCTTTATTTATAAAGGTATTGTCTATAAGTTTCTTATTTATAGGTATATTGTTTATAAATATTGTATTGTTTATAGATATATTGTCTATAGGTTTATTATCTATAGGTATATTGTTTATAGATATTGTATTGTTTATAGATTTATTGTCTATAGGTATATTTTTATAGAGCTTTTTATATTATATATTTTATTATTAATTTAATAGCGAGTCTTTATAACTGTAGGGATATAATAAAGGCCGTTATTAACAAAGCTTTATATAAGTATGTTTGCCTCTTTATTTAAGAGAGTAATCTTATCTTTACTTATAAAAGTAAAGGTATTAAAAAGAGATAAATAGCTTATTATATTAATACTAATTTAAGGTATATAAAGGCAGTTCTTTAATATATAGCGTATATTGCTATTAGGAAATTTAAAATAGAAATTTCCCACGCCTTTAACTATAATAAAAGACGCTTTTCCCTAGGTAATAGTTATATATATATCTTTATAAGAAGAAAGGAGTGATTTATTATATACTATATGCTTAGAAGCCTATATATTAAAGATAAAGTTGTATATATTCCCTTTTTTGTTTTTATAACATTTTTATCTAATTAGAAATAACCTAAGAAATAGAGGAAAGAAAAGGCTTTAAAGGTCTTAAGCTAAGGAGTTGGAAATATAAAGTATTTCTCTAAAGGGAGAGGACTCTTTAAAGGAGGAAACCTATCTCTTCTTTCGGCCTTTAACTACTAATTTTCTAGTAACTAAAACTCTCTCTCGAGAAGACTCTCTTAAGGAGGGTATAGGCGTAAAACGCCTATTATTTCTATTTAAATAGTCCTAAGAAAGTCTAATTAAAAGGGGCCTTTTATAAAAAAAGGAGGAAGAAGAAGCTTTAAGTTTAAAACCTACTACCTTTACCTTATCTTTATTTTCCTTAAGCTAAAAACAGTCTTTTATAGCATAGCCCTTTTTCTTATAATTCTTATAGAAGGCGGGTTTTTTACTATATAAAAAGAATAGCTTATTAAAAGAGGGACCTTCTAAAGCTTTAATCCTTTAAAACTTATCGATTAAAGAGGAAGAAAGTAATTCTAAAGTATAAGCTTAGGCGTTATCTTAAAGAGCTTAAGAAATATTAGTTATAAAGCTAAAATAGGAGCTATTTAAGCATTTTAAAATCTAGGTAATAATCACTACCTTAAGGATTTTAATTTCTTATATATTTAGCTTATCGAAAAGC
>JAPEBW010001999.1:0-16387 GCA_027405785.1 Ophiocordyceps robertsii
AGTAAACTACCTAACTATTATAATTTACTAAAAGCTAAATATTTATTTATAAGAATCTTTATTACGTTTAGTAAAAAACGAGGATATTAAGAAATAAATTAACGAATATAAGGAAATTCTTCCTTAGCTATAAGTTAAATATACTTAAGGATCTTAAAAGTACTTATTAGCGCGAAAGAAATAGGTTTAACTTATAAAAAGGTAAGGGCCGATTAGCTATACCCTATACGTACTTAAAGGATAGTTTAAGACGCCTTAGCTATCTATTAAAAGCTTGCTAAGGCCGCGTATTATCTTCGTAAACTGCTTAGTAAAAGCGGATATACTAAAAGCCTTATAGCGCTTATTAAGTAAAGGGAGAAATCTATTTAAATAGCTAAGAATATAAGCTAAGGTCCTTTAGCCTAAGAAAAAAGGAACCTTTAAAACTATATGCTTATTAACGCTAAAGCTAAAATAGGTATACCCTATAACTAAGGAAGAAACTATAGTAAAGACTAATAACTATTTAAGGGATAAGGAGTATAATATAAAAAGAGCTTAGTTAAATACTAATAAAAGCTTAAAAAAAACCGTAATCTATACTATAATAAACTTAGTTTAAGAGGCCGATAAAGTATACGGATTTTATAGCGAAGTATTCCCCTTAAAGAATAAGCTTTACCGATATATTAAAGATAAACACCCCTTTAACCTTAACTAAGACGTTACTATATAAAGATTTAGCTTCGTATAGTAAGTAGTTATTTAGAAGCTATAAAGTATTTAGATAGTTAAGGATTCCTTTAACGTTTAGCTATTAAACCTTAATAAGCTATTACGATTTACTTATATACGCTTACTAATCTATAAAAGAGAAAGGCTTATAATAAGCATTAAAGCCTATATAAATACTAAGATAGACTAAAGCCTTATTTAAGCTAACTTAGTAAAGACCTTTTAAGATATAACTATAAACTCCTTTTAACGAATTTTTATTTAAAAAGTAAGAAGGATAGCTACTATTAAATAAGTAGAATTTACCGCGTATATACTAAGAAAGCTAAATAGTAGCCTCGCGGTTATAAAAGTAAGGATTAGCGCTTAAATAGTAAAACGCTTAGCAGCTAATATATTACTTAGCTAAGACTTTTTAGTTCCTTATTAAAGGGACCTTATTAATTTTATATTAGTCTTATAAATCGGGGCCTATAAAGGGATCGAAGCTAAAGTTAAAATAGTTTAGCTAAGACTAATAATATATAAATAAGTAATTTACTTAATTACTATAATGATTTTAGCTAGTTTTAGCTACGCCTTACTTATATAAGTCCGGGCGCTACTATTAAGGCATAATATAATATTTTTCCCCGATAACCTTAAGCTTGCTTAGACGATAATATAGGATTATAAGAGCTTTATAGCGATAAACTATTTTAAGGAACTATTAATACTCCGCTAAGGCTAAAAAGTAAGAATAATTATAGACCTTAATAAGTAGTTTTAACTATATAAAAAAGTCGATACTACTATTCCCTTAGCGGAAGCCCTTATAAAAGATCTAAATAAAATAGACCTTATTAAGGACTTCTTATAAAAGAATCTTATAATAAACTATAAGCTCGGAATCGGCTTAACTAAGGACCTACCTAAACTTATTACTATTAAGGGCGTCCGGATCTATGCTAAGGACTTTAAATACGTATTAAAAGTCTAAGATATCCTTTAATCGTTTCCCCGCCTTTAAAGGGATAAGGGAGTATTATATATAGATAAATCTAAATATATATATATTCCTTTAATAAAAGGATAGTAATACTAATAAGTTATATTAAAATTATACCTATTAAGCGATAAGGATAAGAAGGTAGTAAATACGATATTCGGCTAGCTAACTATATAAGGCTAATTAAAACGAGTTTATAAGCTAGCTCCGTTCGCGACGCCGGTATTTATAGTATAAAAAACGGTAAATAAAAAGGAAAAGGGATAAGTAATCGTAGACTTATAAGGGATTAACGCTATTACTACCTTAAATGCTTACTTAATGCCCCTTTAAAGCGATATAATTAAACGCCTTTAAGAAAAGAAGTTTATTAGTATAGTAAACGTATAATCGTTTTTTTATTAGTTTTTAGTCTATTAAGACTACTAAGAAAGGTTTATAGTTATAAGCTATTATAGGCTAAAAAGATTATTAGTAATACTTATAAGCTTAAAAAACTCCCCGGTATACGTTTAAAGGTTTATTAATAACGTCCTCTATAGATATTAAGAATACGTAGCGGCTTATATTAACGATATTATTATTTACTTTAATATAGCTAAAGAATACCTTTAATATTTAAAGGATATATTCCGTGCTTTTTATAACTATAATATTACTTTATCTAAACTAAAGTTCTTCTTAGTATACCTATCTATATAGCTCCTTAGATTTAAGGTAAACGCTATTAGCTTAATAAATATAAATAAACGCATGCGAGCCTTAAGGGATATTACGTTCTTAAAGAACCTTTAATAGCTTAAGAAATAGATTAGCCTTATTAAGTAACTCCGCTATATAGTCTTATATTTTGCTAAGGAAGTTAATATCTTATAAAAACGAAAGATAGAGCTACTTTAAGTAAGATAAGAAAAAGAAGTCCTTTTAAGGGGCTAAAGACGGGCTTAATATACCGTAAAAGCCGCTTTTTAGCCTACTTTAAAAGAAAAGAGGCCTTTACGATTTTAACTAAGAACCTTACTTAGCTTTAAACGATTTACTACTTCGACCCCGCTTAATAACTATTTATTTAGATTGATATATCTTAAGAATACGGAGTAGCGGCTATAGCTTTTTACTTAAAGAAAGATATAGAATAGGATAAAAAGACGTTATTAGCTTAAACTAAAGTTTAGCCTATTATTTACTTAAGCCGCGCTCTTTAAAGCGGAGAACCTTAATACTAGCTTATAAAACTTAAAGTAGCCGGTTTAATATAAGCAGTCTATAAGTTACGTACTATAGTACTATCCGTAAGAACGCTATAAGTAGTCGTCTTTACTAACTACGTAAGTACTTATAAAATCGTATACTAAAAATCCTTATTCTTAACTAATATAAAATTTAATAATAAACTAATCCTTATATCTTAATACTTAAGCTAATTCCCGCTTAAGGTATATTATATTTTAAGCGTCGAAAATATTATACCGGACGCTTTTTTATATTTACTATATTAAGATAATAGGCTAGTATCCTTAAACTAAAAAGGGGAATTAAAACGTATTAAAGAAATTAAGAAAATAAACTACGTATTCCTCTATATAAAAGTATTAACTAAATTTCCGCGCCGCTGAAATTTAATTAACGAATATATAGAGGATATATAGTAAGTAAAAATTATAGTATAGCTTAGTAATAAGGACGGTATCTTTAAACTCCTATTCCTTTATTATAAGGGTTATTATACTTTATAAAGAACGACGGACGCCGGAGACTATATATCCTAAAAACTTATACTAAAGAGATCGTTAAAGATACTTATACTAAATATTTTTATACTAGCTATACCTATATATAATAAGATCTATTTAAGAGCTTCTTAATTTTATAGCTTAGTAAATATATAAATAAGGTCGTAAATAGCTATAATGCTTATTATTATAACTAAACCGACTAAAGTAAGACGTTAAGGTAGCTTATCTTAATTTAACGCCCGCTAGTTTTATATTATATAATAGCGATAGACTTTATTACTAAGCTCTTAGTAGTTTAAGCCGAATAATCCTAATAAAAATATCTTATAAAGAACTTCTTTAATACCTTACTAACTATAACCGATAAACTCTTAAAAATATATCTCCTTATTTTAAGTAATAACTAGTTTATAGCAAATGATTAAGTATAAGTATTATATACTAAGTTACTCCGCGCTAATTAAAGGATTTTAAAAGGGATAATCTTTAACTAAAATATAAAGTCTACTTTAGCAATTTAGCGCACCTTATAGCACGCTTTTAAATCGAAGCTTCTTATATTTACCGCTTAGTACTTTTAAATTAACGGCTTATTAAAAAAGCAAAACTAAACTATAAAAGTCGCGCTATGATTTTTAACCGCTGATTTCCTAAACCTATGCTAAACTAATATGCTAATCGCTTTTTAGTTTAGTCTTAAGAATTCCTTCTCCTTAGTAATTTATATAGCCCTTAATAAGCTTATTATAAGGATAAAAATAAATAATAGCTTTTAGTTTCTTAGTAACTACTTATACTTACGAAACTAAGAGGTCTTATAAGAAGAAGCTAGGTTAAATATTGCTTACGCTTAAGCCGCTATAAAGAATAGATATAATAAGAAATACCGCTTACTAAAATTTAAGCCCGGCGATTAAGTTTAGTTATAGCTTAGTAAGGGCTACTATATTACGGATAGTAAACAGGCAAAGCTTTAAGAAAGACGTGCTAGGCCGTTTAAAGTTACTATTAAAGTAAGATAGCTTATATACTAATAAGATATAAAAAGGTCTTTTAATATCTATTTAGTTATTTTAGTAGTATAATTACGCTTAGCGGACGAGCTAGCTATACGTTTAAGCTTAGTTTAAGATAAAGGGATACTTTATTTAAATAAGTAAGAAGTAAAACGAATCCTAAAAAGCTATATAATATAAAAAAGCGGCGGAAAGCTAAAGAAGGAGTTCCTTATAGCTTAAAAAGGCTAGCTAAGTAGCTATAACTTATAAGTAGATAAAAAAGCGGTCTTCTTACTAAAGATCGTAAAAGCCTTTAAAAAAGCATAAAAGAAATTAGCTACTTAAGTAGTTTAAATAAAAGTATAATACGCGGCCTTTATAACCTAATACGAAACTCTTTAACTAAGAAAATTAAGCGGTTAGGCCTAAGTATAAAACTTAAAAGCTATTATAAGTTATAAGAAACTATAACTTACTATGCTTAAAGTAATTAGTAATTTTAATAATAATATACCGCTATTTACTTTAAGTAATAAGGCCTTTTTAGCTTTATAGTATACTTATTTAAATTCTCTCCGCTACTTACCCTCTTTCCCTTTTTTTTTCTTTTTATAACTATATTTCCTTTTACCGCTAGCTATAACCTGCTATACCTTACTTACTTCTATATATATATAACCTTCTTTACTTTAAGCTTATAATCCTTATACTTTTATTTTAAGTTCTTTTATTATTTAACGTCTTTTATAGCTAAGATTAGCTTTTTCGTAATTACCTTTTTAGCTTAATTTCCTATAAGCCCTTATACTTTTAATATAAAGAATATAAGTAAGCGCTTAAGCTTTATAAAAATAAGGCGGCTATCTTTTATAGCCTTGAGTTCCTTAGCGAGAGTTAAAACCTTTAAGTTTAAGCTTTTATATAAACTTACGCCGCTTTCCGTAGCCGCGCTTAAGCTAATAAATTTAACTTAAATTATAGTACTATAAAAGACGGCCTATACTACCCTCTTTAAATACTTAACTTAAACGACTTACCTCTTAGCCTTATGCTATAGCGTAGTTTAAATAGCCGGTTTCGCGGTAACCTAGCTATACCTCCCGCTTAGCTCTTACTATTTAAAAGCCCTTACTACCTATATATTTTTTAAGGTATAGCCGGAAATCTTTATTAACGGAATAACTAGCTAATACCTAATACCTTTAGGTTAGCTAACCTTATTATAGTCCTAAGATGTATAATAGCCGCTATAGCTAGCGGAAACCCGCTTTAGCTAAACGATTAAAATAACGTCTGCGCCGTCTTTAACTATATATTTAAGGCTTAGCTTAACTAGTTTATAGCTAGGTTTATAGCGGCGTTTTAAGCCACTATAATTAAAACCCTATCTCGCTTTATATATAATTTAGCTTATACTATAAAATCCCCCTCTTAGCTTATAGCCATTATAGGCCTTAAGGACTTATTTAGTACCGCTTAGTAAACGCTCTTTTTACTCGCTACTATACTTAGCCCGGCTATATAAAGGCGTATAAGCGCCTTATTATAGTCTATCCGCCGTCCCTCCTTAATTAAAGGAGATAGCGATAACTAGCCTTATAATATATTCCGCCGCTTAATCTTATAGGAGCTACTAATAGTAATTAATATAATCCTTAATAAGCCCGGCTTTATAGGCCTATACTTTAGTAACGAGATTATAATAATTAAAAGTTTCCGCCTAGCTATAAACTACGCTAAGTTCTACTTATAGGCCCGTAAAGAGTTTAAACGCGACTTAACTTTAACTTAAGTAATGAAATTCTTAGGCTTAAATATCCGCCTTATTAGCTATACCGACTACGCGCTTTATATTCTCGCCTTTAAGGCCCCTTTTATAAAAAGGTTCTTCGAAACTATTAAGTATATCTAAAACCTTAAAAGCTAAGAGTAAAGCACTAAAGCTATTAAAAACCTTATTACCCGCTTTTAAGCGAGAATATAAATATTTAATACCTTAATATTAACTATACTTATTAATATTAATAAGATAGCTTACCCTTACCTTAATACCTTCTTAGTAGCTAAACGCGCGTTAGTTAGCGGAAAGGTATAAGTAATAGCGCTATGTAAAAAAGATAATAAATTAAAAAGCTTAGTAATAAAAAGCGGGGGATAACTATAATAGCGGTAGTAAGTAGGATATAATATCTTACTTATAGGCGGCTTATAAAGCTAGTAAGTAGTATAGGAAAATTTAATAAAGGATTAAAAACAGCGTAAAAAGTAAGTAGGATAATAATATAAGATAAGGCTTAAATAAAGCTAGTCTTTTATAATATATCCCGCTTAGGAATTTAAGTATTCCTTAGCGCGGAGACTCCTTACTACTTAATAAGTACCTAAACGTACGCTTTAAAAAAAGGTTAAAAGACTTTACTATAAGTTTTAGCTAAACGCGCTAATCGCCTTAATAAAGATAAAGACGTATAATTAAAAAAGAGGTAAGGATTTATAATAAAAGCTACTTATTTACTATTTTAAGCTACTTAGTTACTATTAGCTAAATAGGCTAAAAAAACAATTAAAAGGATAAGGATAGCGTATTATTAATATAGCATAAAGACGCTACTATAAAGCTATTACTTAGCGCCCCTTTTACTTTATTCTTACTTTAAACTAATAAAGACGTTATCTTTTCTTTCTTACTTAAGGGAGTTATTATAAAATCTAAATAACTATGCCTAGACTCCTTAATTTACTTTTAAAGAGCCTTATAAAACCTTATAATAAGAACGCTTAAAGCACGTACTATAAAGGCTTATTTAAGGAGATATAATAAATATTACCGGTTAAACCCTACTAAGGGTTTTAAGATAGAACTATATATACTTAAGAGCTTACTAAACTATAGTTTACGATATTTTTAACTATAAAAGATACTATAAAAACTACTAAGCGGATTCCGCTAGTATCTTTAAGGGATATCTAAGGATTTCCGCGGGATATCTTAATTAGAGTTTAACCCGTTTTTAACTATAAAAGCACCTTAAAAGATATAGGATAAACCTTACCGCGATTTTTAAAGGATATTTAAGGATATTTAAGGGATTTCCTTAATTATAGTTTATAGTATTTTTAACCGGGCTTATATTTAGTTTATTAAGCGATTCTATAAGGATATTTACGGTTTATCTATATACTAATAATAAATAAAAGGATATTATAGTTAAAGATCCTTAAAATTAGCTTAAAGAACTAAGTATAAAGTAGCTAGTTATAATTTTAAGAATAGATAAGCTTTTTTTTATTTCTAAACCCTTATATACGTTTATATATAGTAATTAGTCCGTTATACTAGCCCGACTAGCGGTAATTAGTTCGTAGTACCGGCCCCGACTAGCGGTAATTAGTTCGTAGTACTAGCCTTAATTAGCGGTAATTAGTCCGCGCTTTATCCCCCTATCCTTATACCGTATAGCGTAGTACTTAATGCTTTATCGCACTATAATTAAGATAAGCCGGAAAGGGTATTTAATAAAAAGGAGATAAGACGCGTAGTTTAAATAATTTTAAATAGCGCGTAATTAATAAAACGTTTAGTTTTTCTTAGCGATAAGTATATAAACCTCTTATAATAATTAGTATAGAAAGAGCGTATTATTGCGATAATATAAGTAAAAAAGGAGAATATAAGGTTAATTACTTATATAAGTAAGGCGGATAACCTTATACTTAATAATAAAGGTAGGGCGAATAAAAGTAAAGTTAAGCTAAAACTTAACTTTAACTTAAGCTAAGACGCACTAAAGAAATAAGCATAACCGGCCTATATATTTAATAAGTAAGAGATATAAAAGCGATAAATAGTAATATTACGAAAAGATAAGGAGTATTAAGTAGTATTTTAAGTAATATAAAACGGTAACTAGTCGCTTACTTTAAAATAGTAATAAAAGGTTTAAGTAAGTAAGTATATAATTAATATAAAAGGGCGCCTTCGCTTTAAAGACCGCCTTTAAGTATTAAGTAAGGCTTAATACTTTAATAAAGGGGAGGATAAAAAGCTAAACAAGCTTTAAGTATTAATTACTTAGTAAATATATAACTTAATAGCGGTAAGATACTTAAAGCATAAAGAGATACTTATAATACTAGCTTAAGAGTTTTTTTAACCGGGCTAGTTATTAATAATATACTAGGTAATTATAAACTACGGGCTATATAATAAAGGCTATATTTAAAAGTAGCTTTAAAAAGGGCTTTTTTAGCTATGACCGCCCCTTATATAGCTATTAATATACTTAATAATAAACTTTATAGTTACGCTGCTTTTAATAAGGATTAAGGGCTTAAAGAACTTATAAGTAATAGTAAATAAGCTAATAAAAGTAATAATACTACAAGCAATACTTATAATAAAAGAAATAGTATATGCTATTAAGTTTTTATAATCTTACTTTTACTTTTATAAAATACTAAAGTCTATTATTTAAAATTAAAGGATAAACTAAATAAGGTATTTGTAATAAGAGTTTTACTAGTAAACTAAGGTTTAAAGGAAACTAAGTTTAGCCTACTACCTATAAACTAATAAGGCGATAAAGCGCGTAAACTAAAAAGTAAAGGCCTACCTCTATATATATATTTACTATAAGTAAGATAACTAAGGGGCATAGCTACTTTACTCTTAAGCGGCACTTAATAACTAAGTAGTATTAATAATAAGTATAAGCCCTTTCTTTACTATATATAAATAAAATATTAAGCTAATTTAAATTATATAAAAAGAGGGACCGCTTATGCTAAATATAAAGGGCGTAAAGGACCTTATATAAAAAATAAAAGAGGTTACTAACTCCTTTTAAACGGCGATTACTACGTTATAGGTAAGATAAAAATAGATAGTAAACTAGTTAAATATACTAATAAAGAAACCTTAAGTA
This sequence comes from Ophiocordyceps robertsii, assembly GCA_027405785.1. Lineage (NCBI taxonomy): Eukaryota > Fungi > Ascomycota > Sordariomycetes > Hypocreales > Ophiocordycipitaceae > Ophiocordyceps > Ophiocordyceps robertsii. The sequence continues at coordinate 9,365 of JAPEBW010001999.1, forward strand.
AGTAATAAAGTATAATTAAATATAAAGAAGTATATTATAAATAGGCTTTATTAAAAGCTTAACTAGCTATATTAAAAGTATACTATAATAAAAGTAGTTAGCTTATATATAGTAGAACTTAATATATTAAGGAAGGTTTATAAAGGACTATATATAAAGTTCCTTTGCTATATAGCGAATAACCCTTACCTTAGCTAAGTAGTTAATAACTACTAGCTGCTATTAGTAATTAAAGAAGATAATAAATTAAAGTATATTATAAAAAAGATTTAATAAGCTTAATAAAGATAGATTAAAAAAAGGAAGTAAAACTAAGTTTTTATAAAGTAGTATAAGTATACTAAATAAACTTAATAACTAATTAGTAACTTTTAAGATATAATTGCTTTAAAGGAGTTTAAGAGATAGTATAGTAACGTAATAAAAAATAATAAAAGTAAGACGGAGGAACGATAATAAGCTAAGCTAAAAAGTAAGAAAAAGAATAAAAGAAATAGCGGAAAAAAGGAGAAACCTAAGAAAAATAAAAAGAAGTTTTAAGCTACGCTTAACAAACGTTGAAATAATTCTATTACGGAATCTAAACGGCTATACTTAGACTCCTTACTTTACTTTTAAGGAGCCTTACGAAACCCTATAATAAGAACGCTTAAAGCACGTACTATAAAGGCTCGCTTAAGGAGATATAATAAACATAACTAAAAAAACCCCGCTAAGGCTTTTAAGATATAACTAAAAAGGCTTAAGAGCTTATCCGACTACAGTTATAACGTTTTTAACTATAAAAAATACTATAGAAACTACTAAGCAGATTCCGCTAGTATCTTTAAGGGATATCTAAGAATTTCCGCGGGATATCTTAACTATAGTTTAACCCGTTTTTTACTATAAAAACACCTTAAAAACATAAAATAGACTTTACTACGATTTTTAAAGGATATTAAGGGATATTTAAAAGATTTCCTTAATTATAGTTTATAGTATTTTTAACTAAGCTTATACTTAGTTTATTAAGTAATTTTATAAGGATATCTATAGTTTATCTACGTATTAATAATAAATAAAAAGCTAATATTGTTAAAGATCCTTAAAATTAGCTTAAAAAACTAAGTATAAAGTTACTAGCTATACCTTAAAAAAGATAAGCTTTTTACTATTTCTAAACCTTTATATACGTTTATATATAGTAATTAGTTAATTATAGCGGCTTAATTAGCAATAATTAGTTTATAGTACTAGCCTTAATTAAAAGTAATTAGTTTATAATACCGGCCTTTACTAGCAGTAATTAGTCTGCGCCTTATCCCCTTATCCTTATATTATAAAACATAGTAAATAATAGCAATTCCTACCTATTTAAATAAAACTCATTTTAATATCTACTACGTTAAGAGCGACTATATCGCACGATTAAGTACTTATCTTCTAAGAAGTTAAATACTAAATAATATTTTCTTTAGTAAAAAGCTCTTATTAGCTTTTAAGTTTAACTTTAATAATAAGTACTTTTTCCTTAACGCGCTTATAATAAACCTTTAAGATAAGTAAGCTATAAAAGCGGAAAAGGCCGCGGCTTATTAAGTATACCGGTTTAATAAACTCTTTTACTCTTTTTTAAAGTACTATACTATAATAGCTTATAAAGCTAAATAAGATATAAAACAAGTCTTACTTAGCTAAGCTAAGACTACCGCCTTTTAAAAGGCAATTTACCTTTAAAATACTAATAAAAAATAAACTATAAAACAATAAAACCTATATAACTAAGTAAACTAAATTTAGTATTACTTAAATAAATCAATTATCCTTTAAATAGAAAAGGTAAGGATAAGCTAACCTTAAAACTATTTAGCTCCTTACCCGCTAAATACTTTTTAGATTAAGCTTATTATAAAGTTACTCTTTCCTTAAGACGATAGGCTTAGCGGATATTTTTACTATATACTTTTAATAAAGTTTAGTTTAAAGGCCTTAACTAAAAATCTACCTTAAAGAATACTTAATAGTTTTTTAGTTTAGTATTACCGCTTAGCCTTATCCGCTATAGCTATACTAATTAAAGTATTTTTAAGACTCTTAATTAATAAAAACGAGCCTCTTATACTAAGGGCCTTATAGTATACCGGATTCCGAAACGCGTATAAAATAAAAGGTTAAGCGCTTAGCGAGAGTATTAAAACTAAGACCTTAATAATAAGCAATAAGAATATAGTAAGCAATATATTTAGCGGGCTAAACCTATCTATACTTAGTATATAGATATTAAGACTAAGTATAGCTTTAAGCCCTTAAATAAGAATAGTAATAATATTTAATTAATAATTCCTTAGTCTCCTTTAAGTACTAAGAAAAGGAAACGCGCTAATTAAGCCTTAAGAAAAACCTAAACTATAAGCTAAAGATATAAGGAGATTTAACCTATTAAGACCGCTAAAAGTATCCTTTAATAAAGTTTAAAAAGATAATAAAGCTAGTATATTTTAAGAAGTAAACTATTTTATTAACTTTATCCGCTAAAACGTTAATAAAAGCAAGGCCTATATAGATAAATTAGCTATTTAATTAGCCTCTTTCCTTTAAGAAAGTACGGCGGAATAGTATTTTAAAGACCTTTTAAAACTATAATAAGAAGAACTTAGTAAGCTTAGCGTTAAGTTAAGCTAATAGATCTTAACCTTATAAAAACGGTTTAAAATCCGCTTAAATATAGCGATATAAGCACTTAATAAAAAGCAATTTATTATTAAAGATATAGTAATACGGTCTAACTTTAAGTCTTAAATAACGCGCTTATAATATAAAGCTAAGGCCGCGCTTTACTAGCTAAACTACTAAATTATAATAATCTATTAAAAGCTAAACGTTTATTTATAAAAATCCTTATAATATTTAGTAAGAAATAAGGATATTAATAAATAGATTAATAAATATAAGGAAATTCTTCTTTAGCTATAAGTTAAATATACTTAAGGATCTTAAAAGCACTTATTAGCGTAAAAGAAAGTGGTTTAACTTATAAAAAAGTAAGGGCTAACTAGCTATACCCCTTATATACTTAAAGGATAGTTTAAGACGCCTTAGTTATTTATTAAAAGCTTGCTAAGGCCGCGGGTTACGTTTTTAAACCGCTTAATAAAGGCAGATATACTATAAGCCTTATAGCGCTTATTAAGTTAAGGGAAAAACTTATTTAAATAGCTAGGAATATAAGTTAAGGTCCTTTAGCTTAAAAAAGAAAGAACTTTTAAGACTATATACTTATTAATACTAAAGCTAAAGCGGGTATACTTAATAATTTAAAAAAGAACTATAATAAAGACTAATAACTATTTAAAGAATAAAGAGTACGATATAAAAACAGCTTAAAATAATGCCGATAAAAGCTTAAAAGAAACCGTAATTTATACTATAGCAAACTTAGTTTAAGAGGCCGATAAAGTATATAGACTTTACGGCGAAGTATTCCCCTTAAAAAATAAGCTTTATTAATATATTAAAGATAAATACCCCCTTAGCCTTAGCTAAGACGTTGCTATATAAAGACGTAGCTTAGTATAATAAGTAGTTATTTAAAAGCTATAAAGCGTTTAAATAGTTAAGGCTTCCTTTAACATTTAGCCGTTAAGCCTTAATAAGCTATTATAATTTACTTATATACGCTTACTAGTTTATAGAAAAAAAAGGCCTAAGATAAGTATTAAAGCTTATATAGATACTAAGGTAGATTAACGCCTTATTTAAGCTAACTTAATAAAGAGCTTTTAAGATATAACTATAAACTCTTCTTAATAAATTCCTATTTAAAGAGTAAAAAAGATAGCTACTATTAAATAAGTAGAATTTACTATATATATATTAAGAAGACTAAATAGTGGCCTCGCTATTATAAAGGTAAGAATCGGCGCTTAAATAGTAAAACACTTAGCGGCTAATATATTACTTAGCTTAGATTTTCTAGTTCTTTATTAAAAAGACTTTATTAACTTTATATTAGTCTTATAAATTAAGGCCTATAAAGAGATAAAAGCTAAAGTTAAAATAGTTTAGCTAAGACTAGCGATATATAGATAAGTAATTTACTTAGTTATTACTACGCTTTATAGCGTAAGGATAAGGGGATAGGGCGCGGACTAATTACCGCTAGTTAGGGCCGGTACTACGGACTAATTACCGCTAGTTAAGGCCGGTACTATAAACTAATTACCGCTAGTTAAGCTAGTATAATAAACTAATTACCGCACGTAAACGTTTATAAGGGTTTAGAAATAGTAAAAAGCTTATCTATTCTTAAAAGCATAGCTAGCTACTTTATACTTAGTTCTTTAAGCTAATTTTAAGGATCTTTAACTATACTATCTATAGTATGTAGATAAACCGTAAATATCCTTATAAAATCGCCTAATAAACTAAGTATAAGCTTAGTTAAAAATACTATTAACTATAGTTAAGGAAATCCTTTAAATATCCTTAAATATCCCTTAAAAATCGCGGTAAGGTTTATCTTATATCTTTTAAGGTGCTTTTATAATTAAAAACGGGTTAAACTATAATTAGGATATCCCGCGGAAATCCTTAAAAATCCTTTAAAGATACTAGCGGAATCCGCTTAATAGTTTTTATAATATCTTTTATAGTTAAAGACGTTATAAACTATAGTTAAGTAAGCTCTTAACCCTTTATAGTATTATCTTAAAAACCTTAGCGGGGTTTAATTAATAATATTTATTGTATATTCTTAAGCGAGCCTTCGTAGTATATACTTTAAGCGTTCTTATTATAGGGTTTTATAAGGCTTCCTTAAGAGTAAAGTAAGGAGTCCGGGCATAGCTATTTAGATTTTATAATAACTCCCTTAAGTAAGAAAGAAAAGCTAACGTCCTCGTTAGTTTAAAGTAAGAATAAAGTAAAAGGGGTGCTAAGTAATAGCTTTATAGTAGCGTCTTTATACTATATTAGTAGTATGCCGTCTTTATCTTTTTAATAGTTTTTTTAGCTTATCCGGCTAATATTAGCCGGGTAGCTTAAGATAGTTAGTAGGCGGCTTTATCGTAGATCTTTATCTTATATTTAGTTATATAGCTTCGTTTTTATTAAGGCGATTAGCGCGTTTAGCTAAAACTTATAGTAAAGTTTTCCGACTTTTCTTTAAGGCGTATATTTAAGCCTTTATTAAGCAGTAAGGAGTCTCCGCGCTAAGGAATACTTAAGTTCCTTAGCGGGATATATTATAAAAAACTAGCTTTATTTAGGCCTTATCTTATATTATTATCTTACTTACCCTTTTTACGCCGTTTTTTAATCCTTCGCTAAGTCTCTTATTTTACATACTAGCTTTATAGGCCGCCTATAAGTAAGATATTATATCTTACCTACTACCGCTATTATAGTTATCCCTTGCTTTTTATTATTAAGCTTTTTAACTTATTATTTATTAAGGGCCTGCGTATACTTAGCTTAGTAGCACGTGGCCGAATAAATGTTTATTTAAAGCTAAAGAAGGAAAGGGGAAATCTCTATTTAAGCTATATAGCTTCGTACTTTATAAAGGTCGCTTAAGTAGCCTATACTTAAGTTAAGTTCGGGTCGAACTTAAGCCGAGTTTAGGTAAAGTTTTATACGACTTCGGCTATATATCGGCCTAACTTCGGGTCGTTCGCTATAATATAACTATAGCTCTTTTTACGGCATAGCCTATAATACTATCCCCTTTTTAAGCCGTCGTATACTAAGGTATATAATATCGGCGCCCCACCCCCCCCCCGCTCCGCACTTAGCGTTAATCGGTATAGTCGTCCTTATCGTGCTTATAATTATACGCCTACGCCTCCTTAAATAACGTTACGTTAAGGCGTTAGATACGTTATACGCTTACTTATTCGCGCCGCTACGTTATCCTTAATAGCGCTAAGGCGGTATAATATATCTCCTCCGCTTACCGCTAATATTAGTGCTTAAGGCATATCTTTCTTACCCGCTGCTTACGGTCCTTAAGCATAAATACCCTTCCTCTTTCCTTCTCCCTCTCTTCTTTCTTTTCCTTCTTTAATTACTAATCTACTTACGCGCGCGCCCCCTCTTATAATAGCTTCGCCGCGCCGCGCCTTAATATATTTACTACGTCCCCCTAGGCCCTATCTCCCGCTATATCGCAGGCGTTTACCCGTCCGGCGCCTCTTAACACGCCCGGCGACTATACGCTGCCGCCCTTATATTAGTCTTCGCGCCCGCCGTCGTCGCTTAGTAAGCGGAGCGCGATATATAGCACTACTATACGGCGCCCCCCTTACCTTATATATATCGGACGTATAGTATCTCCTAACGCGGATACTTAGTATAAGGCTTACTAAAATTAAGCCTCGCCCCGCGCCCGTAATTATTTTGCTTATGCCTACGCTAGATTAAGCTATTTACTTATATATCTTTATTCTTAGACTATATAAGACACGACGCTAATATAATATTAGTATACTAGCAATACGGTCGCCGCTATAAACGCGCTTTAAGATTATATATCTTAAAGGACGTTTAAGGATTGCTATACTAACCTATACGTACGTTCTTTAATCCTTAATAAATACTAGCTAAAAGGATATTAATAACGATTGCTATAGTATATAAAGTTAGCTTATGCTACTACTACGGCGTATTAAGCCTAAATATACCTTAACGTTTAAGGTTAATCTATTAATATTAACGGGTAGTAAGTAGTTTGCTTTAATTAAGTCGTAGTTCTTTATATATCCTATCTATATCCGCTTTATATCTTATTATATCTTATTATATCCCTTATCTATCTTATTATTATCTATGCTTAGTACGCGTTTATAGCGTATCCTCCTTATACTTATCGTTTAGAATCGTCTCGACGTTTGCTAAGTATAGCTTAAAATTCCCTTTTATTTTTCCCGGTTTTCCTCCTTTTCTCCGCTACTTCCCTCGTCCTATCCCTTACTACCCGGCTCGGCCTACTATCGTCCTTCTACCTCGCCTTTATCGTTCTTTATTATATTGCTATATCGTCCT
>JAPEBW010002000.1:0-16384 GCA_027405785.1 Ophiocordyceps robertsii
GCCGCCCCCTTTTGGTTGTCGTACTTTCCTTCTCTCCTCCAAGACATCTTCTTTGACGCGGCTAGGTTTCCCGATCTAACCCATCTTGTCTATTTCTTGACAAGTCCCCCTTTCGGTGTCTGGCACATGGTTCCTGCGCCGACGCGTGCAGCTCTCTCTCTCCCGTGGTGCCGTTGCGGCGAACCGAGCAAGACTTTGCAACATGTGTCTGCTGGCATTCAAAACGACGAAATGACAATACTCGGGAGCGGCCAGGTGGGCTTGCTGACACCGCTGACCTGTATCGTACGCCTTGTCCAGCCCTCTCTGCCCCCCTTTTCGGCTGTTGCTAGCCGACGCGTGTTGCTTCGACCGTTATGGCGTCCCGAGGCGAGGCGAGGCGAGGCTGCATGCCTACCTACCACCGTCCATGGTTGCCCCCTGGATGTCGAAAAGGTCGAGGTCATGACAATGGAAAGTAGGCAACGTGGCCAAAAAAAAAAGGCAATTTTCAGGGGTCCGTCTGACACCACAACTACCCCACAAGTCGGATCCGAGCGGGATGGAATCCTGAACCCGTCAAGGGTCCCTCGAGGTGGTCACACCAAACCGTCTGGTGTGATGCAACCAGGCTGTCTTTGCTTTTGACACGCATCCATACTGGACGTGCATGTAACATCCCGAGGCGTGGGTTGAAGGTAAACGGGCGGGCGAGTTCCCGTCATCCCCCTCGGATGCTTCCTCGCCGTCGGAATCTGCAATCCTGACTGCGCTGTCGCATTGGAGACGAGATATCATATTTGGCTACGTGAGTGAGAAACGACGTGTAATCTTTGAGGCGCCTCCTACCCCTGCCCTGACCTGAAAAGGGGTGGTTTCGTTTTGGTCCCCCCCCGTTTCCTTTATCCCCTGTCCCTCTTCTCACTCTCTTTCTTATTTTCTTTGCATCGAGCCCCGGGACAAGTCCAGCCACAGCACCATCCCCCTTCCCCTGTCATCGTCCCGTTAGACAAGCCGCCTAGCACGCGAGCCGGGGGCCTAGAGCGTTGAGGAGGAGGGACGGGGTTGATGAAGAAAACGGCGACGGCATGGCAACCGCCCATCGGCACGTGTCTTTTTGCCGCTGCGAGAGGGTGGTGGTTTCTTTTGGCTGCCAGCAAATGATTCATACGCCACCAATGATGTATGCGGACAATGTCAATGCTGCATGCGGAGTCACTGCCGGCCATCTCGTTCATGTCTCTGGCGGCTGTCTCTCTCTCTCTCTCTCTCTCTCTCTGCCCCTTTACCTCGTACCTACAAAAGGCCCCAAGTTTGGTTGCCGACGGGGTTTCAGCGAGGTCCGGCCCCGACGACGCGACAAAAACGGGCTGCAACATGCAAAGCCTGATTTCCCCCGTCTGCAATTTCTTGTCTGACGACGCAGCGGCTGGAGACGACGTTTTGAGCCCCCGACTGTGTGTGTCCACACGTACTGTACATACATAGCCGGGTTAAAAAGGGCTGTCTCTTAGAGCGGCTGCCGGGAGTGTATAACTCAGCCGACCCTCCCCCCCTCCCCCCCCTTATCCGACTAAAGCCTTACTTTAGTACCGTAGTTAGCGTAGCTTTTATAAAAAGTTAGCATAGCTTTTATAAAAGATCGGCTTAAGTATAAAGGTATAATAAATCTCGCTTAATATACTATATAATATTATTATATATTACTATTAAGGGCCTATATATACTTAGCTTAATAGCACGTAGCCGAATAAATATTTATCTAAAACTAAAGAAAGAAGGGGGAAATCTCTATCTAAGCTATATAGCTTCGTACTTTATAAGGGTCGCTTAAGTAGCCTATACTTAAGTTAAGTTTAAGTTAAACTTAAGCTAAGTTTAAGTAAAGTCCTATACGACTTTAGCTATACGTTAGCCTAACTTTAAGTCGTTCGCTATAGTATAACTATAGCTCTTCTTATAGTATAGCCCGTAATACTATCCCCCTTTTAAGCTATCGTATACCGGGGTATATAATATCGGCGCCCCGCCCCCCCCCGCTTTATACTTAGCGTTAATCGGTATAATCGTCCTTATTATGCTTATAATTATACGCCTACGCTTTTTTAAATAACGTTATATTAAGGCATTAAATACGTTATACGCTTACCTATTCGCGCCGCTATATTATCCTTAATAGCGCTAAGGTAGTATAATATATCTCCTCCGCTTACTACTAATATTAATACTTAAGGTATATCTTTCTTACCTACCGCTTATAGTCCTTAAGTATAAATACCCTTCCTCTTTCCCTTTCCCTCTTTTCTTTTTTTTCTTTTTTTAATTACTAATCTACCTACGCGCGCGCCCTCTCTTATAATAGCTTCGCCGCGCCGCGCTTTAATATATCTATTATACCCCCCCGGGCCCTATCTCCCGCTATATCGTAGGCGTTTACCCGTTTAGCGCCTCCTAACACGCCCGGTAACTATATGCTACCGCCTTTATATTAGTCTTTACGCCCGCTATTATCGCTTAGTAAGTAAAGCGCGATATATAGCACTACTATACGGCGCCCCCCTTACCTTATATATATTAGACGTATAGTATCTCTTAACGCGGATACTTAGTATAAGGCTTATTAAAATTAAGCCTTACCCTACGCTTATAATTATTTTACTTATGCCCGCGCTAAATTATGCTATTTACCTATATGTCCTTGTTTTTAGATTATATAAGATATAACGTTAACGCGATATTAGTATACTAGTAATATAATCGCCGCCGTAAACGCGCTTTAAGATTATATATCTTAAAAGATATTTAAGGATTACCGCACTAACCTATATATATATTCTTTAATCCTTAATAAATACTAGCTAAAAAGATATTATTAACGATTACTATAGTATATAAAGTTAGCTTATATTACTATTATAGCGCGCTAAGCTTAAATATACCTTAATGTTTAAGGTTAATCTATTAGTATTAGTAGGTAGTAAGTAGTTTACTTTAATTAAGTTATAGTTCTTTATATATCCTGTTTATATCCGCTTTATATTTTATTATATCTTATTATATCCCTTATTAGTCTTATCGTTATCTATACTTAGCGCGCGTTTATAGCGTATCCTCCTTATACTTATTGTTTAAAATCGTCTTAATATTTACTAAGCATAGCTTAAAATTCCCTTTTATTTTTCTTAGTCTTCCTCCTTTTCTTTACTACTTCCTTTATCCTATCCCTTACTACTTAGCTTAGCTTACTATTATCCTTTTACCTTACTTTTATTATTCTTTATTATATTACTATATCGTCTTTTAAATTCCTTTAAGGCGATTATATCTTAAAAGTTACTAATTAGCTACTATATTAAGTTAGTATACTTATATTACTTTACTAAGACTTAGCGCTATCTCCCCTTTTTAATCTATTTTTATTAAGCTTACTTAATCTTCTTTACGATATACTTTAGTTCGTTATTCTTTTTAATTACTAATAGTAGCTAGTAGTCGTTAACTACTTAGCTAAGTAAGGGGTTATCCGCTATATAGCGGAGGAACTTTATATATAGTTTTTTATATACCCTTCTTAGTATATTAAGTTTTACTATATATAGGCTAACTACCTTTATTATAGTATACTTTTAATATAGCTAGTCGAGCTTTTAGTAAGGCCTATCCGTAGTATACTTCCTTATATTTAGCTATACTTTATTGCTTACTTAAAGTCTTTTTATTAGTATATAAAATTAGTTCGCTATCTCCTTTTACCTTACTTATAACGCAGCGATCGCTATTTAAAGGTGTAAGAGAGTGATTTTACTACTTTAATAAATTAGCTATTTAATCCTTACTTAATTAGCTATATATAGGGGGGTGTATAAATTATATAAAAACCCGCATTAAATAGCCTAGCTTCGGCTCGTTATTTTCTAGGTCCTTACGTCCTTATATAACGTCTGTAACGTTATGTGCGGAACTAAGGAGGTTAGGGTAGCTAGATAAAACAAGGATCCGCTTAGACCTAAACTAACCTTAACTAACTTTAAACACGAATTGCCGCATAAGGAAGGGACATATAGCCACGGGGTAAAATGCTTTAAAATCAGCATTCTTCGGGCTTTAATACTACCCGAAGGCCGGTCTGGATATGTCACTCCGTTCCCTTATATTTGTCTATAAAAGGCGAATCTGCCGCCACTAAATAGCTAAAGATTCTATAAGCACTTACGCACTTAATTCTTTATTAATCAATTCTAGCTAAAATCCTGCCTTATATAATATCGACTCCTCTATTATATAACATTACGTAATCTCCTGATTTCCCTATAATTTCGCTGCTGCTCTAACCTTTAATAAGAGGAAGTTAGTAACTTCTTATATCCTTTATATAAGGCTTTATACGCTCTCCGCGTTTAGCGTAAGCGGTCCCTCCTCTTATATAATCTAAATCGGCTTAATATCGTACTTATATATAGCGAAAAAGAGGCTTATACTTATTATTAACACTACTTAGTTATTAAGCGCCGCTTAAGTATAAAGTAGCTAAGCCCTTTAATCGTCTTACTTATAGTAAACATATACGCGGAGGTATGCTTATACCTCTTAGTTCGCGCGCTTTATCGCCTTATCGGTTTATAGGTAGTAAGCTAAACTTAGTTTCTTTTAAACCCCGGTTTATTAATAAAATTCCTTTTAAAATTACCTTATTTAGTTCGTCCTTTAATTTAAGATAATAGATTTTAGCATTTTATAAAAGCGGAAGTAAGACTATAAAAACTTAATAGTATATACTACTACTTCTATTATTAATATCGCTTTTAAAGTTATTGCCTTTATTAGCCGGTTTATTATTACTTAAAAGTTTTAAGAGCCCTTAGTCCTTATTAGCGGTAAGTTAACTATAAAGTTTATCGTTAAGTATATAAACGGCTATATAAAAAGCGGTAATAGTTAAAGAAGCCTTTTCCGGAGTTGCCTTTAAATATACCCCTTACCGCATAGCTTATAGTTCGCAATAAGCCGGCGTACTATTAACGACTAGCCCGGCTAAAAAAACTTTTAAGCTAGTATTATAAGCGTCCCCTCGCGCCTTAAGTATCTTACTACTATTAAGTTATATATCCGCTAAGCGATTAATACTTAAAGCTCGTTTAGCTCCTCGTCCTCCCCCTCCTTAAGGTATTAAGCCTTACTTAGCACTTAAAGCTAGTCTTTAAAGTAAAGGCGCCCCTTTATATTAATTATATACTTACTTACTTAGACCTTTAATTGCTATTTTAAAGCGAGTAATTAATCGCTATTCCGCATTACTTAAAATACTACTTAATACTCCTTATCTTTTTATAGTATCGCTATTTACTATTTTTATATCTTTTGCTTATCGAATACGTAGGCCGGTTATACTTATTCCTTAAGCGCGTCTTAGCTTAAGTTTAAGTTAAGTTTTAGCTAAACTCCGCTCTCGTTCGCTTTACCTTTATCTTAAGGTGCGGGGTCGTCCGCTTTACTTATATAAGCGATTAACCCCGCGTTTTTATCCCCCTTTTATATTATTATAATAATACGCTTTTCCTATACTAATTATCGCAAGAGGTTTATATGCTTACCGCTAAGGGGGACTTAATATCCTATTAATCGCGCGCTATTTAGGATTATTTATACTACGCGTCTTATTTCCCTTTTATTAAATACCCCTTCCGGCTTATCTTAATCGCAGCGCGATAAAGCATTAAGTATTACCGCTAACCTCTTTAAGCGGTACTTTAATATAAAGTTATATAAAGCAAGCTTTATCGCTTATTTACTTTACTTTTTATTTAACTTCCTCTTTATTATAAAGTACTTTAAATTCCTATAATCCGTTAATACTATAAATACTAGCGTATTATATAACTTTGCCTTTTAAAAGTCTAAGTATTATATAATTATAAGTAACTCCTTATTATAAATTAAGTAGTTATACTCCGCTATGTTAAGTTATTTTAAGAAGAACCTTATTAAGTATTATATCCTATCCGGTCTTACTTATATTTATACGCCGCTTATTATATATTTAAAGCAGTTTGCCTTTAAGTACGTTTCCTTTTTAAGGTTATATAGCTATAGCACTAATATATTATAAAATACCTTTTAAATAAACTTAAACGCGGCTTAGTGCTTATTAGTTTATAAGAATATTACGTTTTTTTTATAAAGGCCGTTTAAGCACTATAAGGCCTTAGCGTAAAGTAAGATAAAAGTATAGTAGTAATTTATAAACTTAAAGAAGCTTTAAATACCTTTTACGTTTTTTAGCGCTTACTATATTTAAATAGCTTAAATCTTCTTTAAGTCGTACTAAACCTTACTCTTAGCTTATATAATAAAACTTAAGTACTTTACTTTTTTTATTATAAAGTCGTATTTTTATAGGTTTAGTATAAGGCTTACTTTTTATAACTTTTTAAGCACCTTTACTACTTTCTCTTAATAATCGCGGAGCGACTTTAATAAGTAAATTAAAACGTTATTTATATACGCTATAACGAACTTATAAAAGTAGTCCTTAAGAACTTAGTTAATATAGCGCTAAAAGGTAGCCGGCGTTTTTATAAGGCTAAATAAGTATACTTACTATTTAAATAGTTTAAACCTTATTTAAAAGGCTATCTTAAACTTATAGCTTTTTACGATTTTAATCTTATAAAACGCTATAATAACGTTAAGTTTTATAAACTAATATACTATTAAAGGCCTGCGTATACTTAGCTTAGTAGTATATAGCCGAATAAATATTTATTTAAAGCTAAAGAAGGAAGGGGGAAATTTCTATCTAAGCTATATAGCTTTATACTTTATAAAGGTCGCTTAAGTAGCCTATACTTAAGTTAAGTTCGGGTTAAACTTAAGCTAAGTTTAGGTAAAGTCCTATATAACTTTAGCTATATATTAGCCTAACTTTAAGTTATTCGCTATAGTATAACTATAGCTCTTTTTATAGTATAGCTTATAATACTATCCCCCTTTTAAGCTATTATATACCGGGGTATATAACGTTAGCGCCTTACCCCCCCCGCTTTATACTTAGCGTTAATTAGTATAATTATCCTTATCGTGCTTATAATTATACGCCTACGCCTCTTTAAATAACGTTATATTAAGACGTTAAATATATTATACGCTTACTTATTCGCGTCGCTATATTATCCTTAATAGCGCTAAGGCGGTATAATATATCTCCTCCGCTTACCGCTAATATTAATACTTAAGGCATATTTTTCCTACCCGCTACTTATAGTCCTTAGGTATAAATACCTTTCCTTTCTCCCTTTCCCTCTTTTCTTTCTTTTCCTTCTTTAATTACTAATCTACTTATATACGCGCCCCCTCTTATAATAGCTTCGCCGCGCCGCGCCTTAATATATTTACTACGTCCCCTTAAGCCTTATCTCCTACTATATCGTAGGCGTCTACCCGTTTAGCGCCTTTTAACACGCCCGGCGACTATATACTGCCGCCTTTATATTAGTCTTCGCGCCCGCTATTATCGCTTAATAAGCGGAGCGCGATATATAGTACTACTATATAGCGCCCCCCTTACTTTATATATATCGGACGTATAGTATCTCTTAATATAGATACTTAGTATAAGGCTTATTAAAATTAAGCCTTGCTTTATACTTATAATTATTTTGCTTATACCCGCGCTAAATTATGCTATTTGCTTATATATCCCCGTTTTTAGACTATATAGGATATAATATTAATGCGATATTAGTATATTAGCGATATAGTCGCCGCTATAAACGCGCTTTAAGATTATACGTCTTAAAGGACGTTTAAGGATTACCGCACCGACTTATATATACGTTCTTTAATTCTTAATAAATATTAGCTAAAGGGATATTACTAATAATTACTATAGTATATAAAGTTAGCTTATACTATTACTACGGCGCGCTAAGCTTAAATATACCCCGATATTTAAAGTTAATCTATTAGTATTAGTAGGTAGTAAGTAGTTTGCTTTAATTAAGTCGTAGTTTTTTATATATCCTATTTATATCCGCTTTATATTTTATTGTGTCTTATTATATCTTTTATTAGTCTTATCGTTATCTACGCTTAGTGCGTGTTTATAGCGTATCCTCCTTATACTTATTGTTTAGAATCGTCTTAATGTTTATTAAGTATAGCCCGAAATTCCCTTTCGTTTTTTTTAGTTTTCCTCCTTTTCTTCGCTACTTCCCTTATCTTATCCCTTACTACTTAGCTTAGCTTACTATCGTCTTTTTACCTTGCCCTTATTATTCTTTATTATATTATTATATTATCCCTTAAATTTCTTTAAGGCGATTATATCTTAAAAGTCGCTAATTAATTACTATATTAAGTTAGCGTACTTATACTACTTTACTAAGACTTAGCGCTATCTCCCCCTTTTAATCTATCTTTACTAAGCTTACTCGATTTTCTTTATAATATACTTTAGTTCGTTATCCTCCTTAATTACTAGCGGTAGCTAATAGTTATTAACTACTTAGCTAAGTAAGAGGTTATCCGCTATATAGCGAAGGAACTTTATATATAATCTTTTATATACCCTCCTTAATATATTAAGTTTTACTATATATAGGCTAACTACCTTTATTATAATATACTTTTAGTATAGCTAATCGAGCTTTTAATAAGGCCTATTTATAGTATACTTCTTTATATTTAGCTATACCTTATTACTTACTTAAAGTCTTTTTACTAACGTATAAGACCGGTTTGCCGTCTCCTCTTACCTTACTTATAACGCGGCGATCGCCGTTTAAAAGAAGTTAATAACTTCTTTTATCCTTCGCGCGAGGCTTTATACGCCCTCTACGTTTAGTATAAGCGGTCCCTCCTTTTATACGATTTAGATTAGCTTAATATCGTACTTATATATAGCGAAAAAGGGGCTTATACCCGTTATTAATACTACTTAGTTATTAAGCGCCGCTTAAGCATAAGGTAGCTATGCCTTTTAATCGTCTTACTTATAGTAAATATATACGCGGAGGTATACTTATACCTTTTAGTTCGCGCGCTTTATTGCTTTATTAGTTTATAGATAGTAAGCTAAACTTAGTTTTCTTTAGACCTTAGTCTATTAGTAGAATTCCGTTTAAAATTGCCTTATTTAGTTCGTCCTTTAATTTAAAATAATAAATTTTAGCATTTTATAAAAGCGGAAGTAAAACTATAAGAACCTAGTAATATATACTACTACTCTTATTATTAGTATTGCTTTTAAAGTTATCGCCTTTATTAGCTAGTCTATTATTACTTAAAGGTTTTAAAAGCCCTTAGTCCCCGTTAGCAGTAAGTTAACTATAAAGTTTATCGTTAAGTATATAAACGGCTATATAAAGGGCAGTAATAGTTAAAGAAGCCCTTTTTAAAGTTACCTTTAAATATACCCCTTACCGTATAGCTTATAGTTTACGATAAGCCGGCGTACTATTAATAACTAGCTTAGCTAAAAGAACTCTTAAATTAGTATCGCGAGCGTCCCCTTACGCTTTAAGTATCTTACCGCTATTAAGTCGTATATCCGCTAAGCGATTAATACTTTAAGCTCGTTTAGCTCCTTATCCTCCCCCTCCTTAAGGTATTAAGCCTTACTTAGTACTTAAAGTCGGTCTTTAAAGCGGAGGCGCCCCCTTATATTAATTATATATTCCCTTACCTAGACCTTTAATTACTATTTTAAGGCAAGCGATTAGTTGCCGTTCCGCACTACTTAAAATACTACTTAGTACTTTTTATCTTTTCGTAGTATCGCTATTTACTATTTTTATATCTCTTACTTATCGAATACGTAAGCCGGTTATACTTATTCTTTAAGCGCGTCTTAGCTTAAGTTTAAGTTAAGTTTTAGCTAAACTTTACCCTTATTCGCCCCGCCCTCGTCTTAAGGTATAAGGTCATCTGCCTTACTTATATAAGCGATTAACCCCGCGTTTTTATCCCCCTCCCGTATTATCGCGATAGTGCGCTCTTTTTATACTAATCGTCGCGGGAGGTTCGCGTGCTTGCCGCTAAGGGGGACCCAACGTCCTATTAATTACGCGCTATTTAGGATTATCTATACTACGCGTCTTATTTCCCTTTTATTAAATGCCCTTTCTAGCTTATTTTAATCGCGGCGCGATAAAGCGTTAAGTACTACCGCTAACCTCCTTAAGCGGTACTTTAATATAAAGTTATATAAAGCAAGCTTTATCGCTTATTTACTTTACCTCTTATTTAACTTCCTCTTTATTATAAAGTACTTTAGATTTTTATAATCTATTAGCACTATAAATACTAGCGTATTATATAACTCTATCTCTTAAAAGTCTAAGTATTGTATAATTACGAGTAACTCCTTATTATAGATTAAGTAGTTATACTCCGCTATATTAAGTCGTTTTAAGAAAAACCTTATTAAGTATTATATCCTATCTAGTCTTACTTACGTTAATACGCCGCTTATCGTATATTCGGAGTAGTCCGCTTTTAAGTACGTTTCCCTTTTAAGGTTATATAGCTATAATACTAGCGTATTATAAAATACTTTTTAGATAAACTTAAACGCGGCTTAATGCTTATTAGTTTATAAGAACGTTACGTTCTTTTTATAAAGGCCGTTTAAGTACCGCGAGGCCTTAGTATAAAGCGGGATAAAAGCATAGTAGTAATTTATAAACTTAAGGAAGCTCCGAACGCCCCTTACGTTTTTTAGCGCTTACTATATCTAAATAGCCTAAATCTTCTTTAAGTCGTACTAAACCTTACCCTTAGCTTATATAATAAAACCTAAGTACTTTACTTTTTTCGTTATAAAGTCGTATTTTTATAAGTTTAGTATAAGGCCTGCCTCTTATAACTTTTTAAGCACCTTTACTACCTTCTCTTAATAGTCGCGGAGCGACTTTAATAAGTAAATTAAAACATTATTTATATACGCTATAACGAACTTATAGAGGTAGTCCTTAAGAACTTAGTTAATATAGCGCTAAAAGGTAGCCGGCGTTTTTATAAGGCTAAATAGGTATACTTACTATTTAAATAATCCAAACTTTATTTAAAAGGCCGTCTTAAACTTATAGCCCTCTGCGATTTTAATCTTATAAAACGCTATAATAATATTAAGTTTCGTAAACTAACGTACCTTCGCTAATATCCTTAGCGTTTCTATAATTAATAGTAGCGTATACCGGTCCCTCTTTATAATTATATTTAAGGCTTAGTAGTTATAGTAAAAGCATAATTAGCTATTAGCCTTTTTTATAAACAATACTAGCGCCGCGGCTAATAAACTACTTAAGCGGATAAAGTTTGCTTTTAGTAGCTTGTTTAAGGTCTTTTAAAGGATAAGAAGTTCTTCTTTCAATATATCGTAAAGGGGCTCTTATAATAGTAGCGGTTCCTTACTATTTTTATTTAAGGTAAGATAGATTTTATAGTCTATGCTTAGTCGGAATAGGGGTTACTTAAGTGCCTTCGTAGGTATAAAAAGGTCTAGATAAGCCTATAGTGCTTAAGCCGGGATATAGTCTGCTAGGTTAACCGGCGTTTTTAGCTAAAAGGCTCTCTTTATATCCTTTATCGTAACCGCTTTTACGTTAAGCGCTTATCGTCGCCCTTAGCTATCCTTTTAAGCCTTTTCCTATTAGCACTCCGCTATAAAGATAGAGGCGCTTACTAGCTTTACTTCTTAGATATTCGCGATCTTTATAGCTTCTTTTAATTCTTAAAGGCCGATTTAAATCCCCGCTTTTCCGTGCCGGATCTAATCCCCTTTAGCGTTATAAACTACCTCGTTCTTTTTTATCTACGGTCTCCTTAAGAATATATCGTAGCTTAACTTTAGTACTATATAAGCGAATATCTATTTTAAGTGCTTATTAATCTTTATTTTAAACGCTACAATCCCCTTTATTTAAAGTATTAGTACGTCCTTTAAGAAGGGCTATAATAGCCTCCTTATCTTATCTATAAAGGGTATTTATAGCCTTATCGCTACCCCCTTACTTATTATAGTATAGTAGTTATAGCCTATATCTATAAGTGCGTTAAGCCCTTTCTTTTTATTAATACTAACTTTAAGTAGTATTAAGTTTAGCATAAGGTGCTTTCTTATTAACTTTTAAGCCGCTTACTATTTCTCCTTCTCCTTTAGCGCTTAACTTTATGCTAAGGTTCCTCTTTTCTTAAATCGGAATTTACTTTAATTACCTCTTTAATTATAGCTACGGCTACTTATAAGGTTCTTTTTTTTTTCTTTTTATAAAAGCAAGCGATATACTTTATTATCCTATAAGTAAAATACCTTTATATATTAAGCCGGCTTTATCCTCCTCTTAGCTAAGTTATAGCGTTAATTTTACTTATTAAGGTATTACCCTTTAAGTCTTTTCGGTCTTAGGTTCCCCCCCTTATTACTTTCTTCCGGCCTTAAAACGGCTACTTAGTTTACTAAACCCTTTTTAGCTTTACCGCGATTTACGCTACTTAATTAGTATACGCTAAAAAGCTTAAAGTTAAGAGGTTAACTATTATAAGCGCCTCCTTAAGGCAAAGGCTTAAGGCGCCTTTTAAGAACACGATTTATATATTATATAGCTACGACCCCCCTCCCGCCTTAAAGAGCCTTTACTTAAACTTAAGGAGGAACGCCGCGAACGTTTAGTTCTCTCCTTATTTAATCGTGCGGATAGCCGCCGCCGCCTGCGATTAGATATTAACGTTAAGGTAAATCGAATTAAAGTACTTAAGGAACTTTTACTAATCGTAACCTTAGTCCGCGCCGGTGCTATAATAAGTCGCTATAGTTTACTATAGCCCTATATTTAAGTAGTTATAGATTAAGTAAAAAACCTCTTTTAAGCTTAAGAAAAAGTTTTAATCGATCTTATACTTTTCTTATATATATTATGCTTAAGGCGTAAAGTAGCGTTACTAGCCGTTAAATTTCTTTAGCGCTAAGAGTAGCTTCTATTAGTCCTTTTTCTTTATTACTTCCTTTTTTATTATAAGTATTATAGCCCCCGCTATTATATTATAAGGTAGAATTAAACTACTAATTAATAAGCCGGCCCCTCCTTATATATATATCCTTACTATCTTTTTTAGCTTTTATATTAAGGCTTTAAACTAGCTTATTAGTTATTAGATTTACTATTAGCTTGCTTAAACTTAGTAGCTTATTTTAATAGCCCTTACTTATAATAAGAGGATTGCTTATTTAACCTTTATTAAAATATCGGCCTTTCTTAGCCCTCCTTTTTAAGCCTTATAAGTATAGCCTTTTTATATTAAGTAAGCTCTTTACTTATACTATATTATAGTTAGTAAGTCTTTTTTTAAGTTATATAACCTTATTTAAAAGAAGCTTTAAATATATTAAAGGCCTATATATACTTAGCTTAATAGTATATAGCTAAATAAATGTTTATTTAAAGCTAAAAAGGGAAAGGGGAAATCTTTATTTAAGCTATATAGCTTCGTACTTTATAAAGGTCGCTTAAGTAACCTATACTTAAGTTAAGTTTAGGTCGAACTTAAGCTAAGTTTAGGTAAAGTCTTATATAACTTTAGCTATATATTAGCCTAACTTTAAGTCGTTTGCTATAGTATAACTATAGCTCTTTTTATAGTATAGCCCGTAATATATACTTTAACTAGTATCCTTAGCGTTTTTATAATTAATAATAGTATATACCGGTCCTTTTTTATAATTATATTTAAAGCTTAGTAGTTATAATAAAAGTATAGTTAGCTATTAGCCTTTTTTATAAATAATACTAGCGCCGCGGCTAATAAACTACTTAAGCGGATAAGGTTTGCTTTTAGTAGCTTATTTAAGGTCTTCCGGAGGATAAGAAGTTCTTTTTTTAATATATTATAAAAAGGCCTTTATAATAATAGCGGTTCCTTACTATCTTTATTTAAGGTAAGATAGATTTTATAGTTTATACTTAGTTAAAATAAGGGTTACTTAAGTGCTTTTATAAGTATAAAAAGGTCCGGATAAGCTTATAGTGCTTAAGCTAAGATATAGTCTACTAAGTTAATTAGCGTTTTTAGCTAAAAGGCTCTCTTTATATCCTTTATTATAACCGCCTTTATATTAAGCGCTTATTATCGCCTTTAGCTATCCCTTTAAGCCCTTTCTTATCAGTACTTTACTATAAAGATAAAGGCGCTTATTAGCTTTACCTCTTAAATATTCGCGATCTTCGCGGCTTCCTTTAATCCTTAAAGGCCGATCTAAATCCTTGCTTTTTTATACTAGATTTAATCCCCCTTAGTATTATAAACTACCTCGTTTTTTTTTATTTATAGTCTCCTTAAGAATATATTATAGCTTAACTTTAGTACTATATAGGCGAATATCTATTTTAAGTGCTTATTAATCTCTATCTTAAACGCTACGATCTTTTTTATTTAAAGTATTAATACGTCTTTTATAAAAAGCTATAATAGCCTCTTTATCTTATCTATAAAGGGCATTTATAGCCTTATCGCTACCCCTTTACTTACTATAGTATAGTAGTTATAACCTATATTTATAAGTATATTAAGCTCTTTCTTTTTATTAATACTAACTTTAAGTAGTATTAAGTTTAGTATAAGGTGCTTCTTTATTAACTTTTAAGCCGCTTACTATTTCTCTTTCTCTTTTAGCGCTTAACTTTATATTAAGGTTCCTCTTTTCTTAAATCGGAATTTACTTTAATTACCTCTTTAGTTATAGCCGCGGCTACTTATAAAGTTCTTTTTTTTTTTTTATAAAAGCAAGCGATATACCTTATTATCTTATAAGCGAAATACCTTTATATATTAAGCTAGCTTTATCCTTCTTTTAGCTAAGTTATAGCGTTAATTTTACTTATTAAAGTATTACCTTTTAAGTCTTTTTAGTCTTAAGTCCCCCCCCTTATTACTTTCTTTTAGCCTTAAAACGGCTACTTAGTTTACTAAACCCTTTTTAGCTTTACCGCGATCTATACTACCCGATTAATATACGCTAAGAAGCTTAAAGTTAAGAGGTCGATTATTATAAGCGCCTCCTTAAGGTAAAGGCTTAAGGCGCCTTTTAAGAATATAATTTATATATTATATAGCTACGACCCCCCTCTTACCTTAAAGAGCCTTTACTTAAACTTAAGAAAGAACGCTATAAACGTTTAGTTCTCTCTTTATTTAATCGTATAGATAGCCGCCGCCGCCCGCGATTAGATATTAACGTTAAGGTAAATCGAATCGAGGTACTTAAAGAACTCTTATTAATTGTAACCTTAGTCCGCGCTAGTGCTATAGTAAGTCGCTATAATCTACTATAGCCTTATATTTAAGTAGTTATAGATTAAGTAAAAACCCTCTTTTAAGCTTAAGAAAAAGTCTTAGTCGATCTCGCACTTTTCTTATATATATCGTGCTTAAGGTATAAAGTAGCGCCGCTAGCTATTAAATTTCCTTAGCGCTAAAAGTAGCTTTTATTAATCCTTTTTCTTCGTTACTTTTTTTTTTATTATAGGTATTATAGCCCTTACTATTATATTATAAAGTAGTATTAAACTACTAATTAATAAGCCGGCCCCTTCTTATATATATATCCTTACTATCTCCTTTAGCTTTTATATTAAGGCCTTAAACTAGCTTATTAGCTATTAAATTTATTACTAGCTTGCTTAAACTTAGTAGCTTATTTTAATAGCCCTTACTTATAGTAAAAGGATCGCTTATTTAACTTTTATTTAAATATTAGCCCCTCTTAGCCCTCCTTTTTAAGCTTTATAAATATAGCTTTTTTATACTAAGTAAGCTTCTTACTTACGCTATATTATAGTTAGTAAGTCTTTTTTTAAATTATATAACTTTATTTAAAAGGAGCTTTAAATATATTAAGGGCCTATATATACTTAGCTTAGTAATACGTAGCCGAATAAATATTTATTTAAAGCTAAAGAAGGAAAGGGGAAATCTCTATTTAAGCTATATAGCTTTATACTTTATAAAGGTCGCTTAAGTAGCCTATACTTAAGTTAAGTTCGGGTTAAACTTAAGCCGAGTTTAAGTAAAGTTTTATACGACTTTAGCTATATATCGGCCCGACTTTAAGTCGTTCGCTATAGTATAACTATAGCTCTTCTTATAGCATAGCTTATAATAATTACTTCTTTATAAGTAGTAAATTATAAGAATTTTTTAAAAGAAAGCTAAAACTATAAAAAAGCGTACTTAAGCGCTTAAGCTAGTAAAGGAAGAGTCTCTCTTAAGAAAAGGCTTTACTATAAGGGTTTATCTCCCGCGCGAGGTAAGTATAATATATAAAATAAATACTTAGAAATATTAAGCTTTCTTATAAATAACTAAGAAAAGTTTACTTAACCCTTTATATAAGCTGCGCTAACCCTCTATA
>JAPEBW010002001.1:0-16378 GCA_027405785.1 Ophiocordyceps robertsii
GTCGCTCTGCAAAAGGGACCGCCGGGGCATCTCGGCCGGGTCGGTTTCCCTGGAGCTTTGGTGTCTCCCGAGAAGGGCTCCGCGCAGCTGTTGTGGCCCCGTCGCCATGCCCCTTGGGGCGGCCGGCCGGCTTGCGGGGCCGTATGCGAGCTGCAGGCCCCGGGAGAGGACGAGAGGCTCCGCGCCGCTCTGGCGGTCAGCGAGGGAGAAGGGGGAGAAGAGGAGCAAAAGGGACCCCAAGGCAAAACGTTCGTCTCGGCGTCTTTCTTGTAAGTCTTTGCTAGACCGCCATTGGAGGATTGAAGCCATGGCATGACAAAGATGCGTGCATGTGGTATTAGTTGTCTCTCCCCTCGCACGAGGCTCGCGTGGGGCTCCCAGTTATCCAAGCAACATGCAATGCGAGATGACGGGCGTGCCATGTTGCCGTATATAGAACGTGCGCTTGCTCTCCGAAGACGACGACTCATGCGCAAGCGTCGGCGCAAAGGCCTGCCTGAGTGGCCGGCTTGCCGAGCCCGGTGCTTGCGAGTGCATCGTTCATGTTTGTCAAATCCTACCGCCATGCTTTTCTCCCGAGTGGCCCCGCCCCCTGAAGCCGACCGTGCTGTCCCCCCCTCGTCTTGTCCCCCTTGTCCGTCGTCCAGCACGTGAAGCGGGCGGCAAACCCGTGGCCAGCAAACAGCGTGCCGAGACACCCCGGGTTGTCGAATACATATAGTATACACAGATAGAAACCTACATATATACAACCCTTCGGCCCAAAAATAAAATAAAATAAAAATTCACGGCCGCCCGCTGAGCAAGCCACCGCCGCCGCTCTCAGCTGGCCCCGTGCTTTTTGTTCCGAGCCATGCCATCTTTCCTGCCCCCCCCCCCCCCCTCTTCCGGACGCGGCCCGGCGCGGCCAGGGTCTAGACCGACCCGCGTTGGAGCGGCATTGCATCCGCTGGCCAGGAGACGAGCGCGTCACGGCGGCGGCGGCGACGGCAGATGGCGACCAAGGCCAGACTCGGACCGAGTGCTCACGAGTTGGAGGGGACGTCATGGAACAGGGGGGGGGTCTCGTTACGGGACGCCACGAATGGTTAGTGCACGGACAAGGGAGTGGTTCGATTCATCCCATGGCTGACAAGGTTCTTGGCATCGCACCCCCCCCTAGTAGACCTCGAGCACGTACCGCCCCTCCCCCTTGAGCTTCTCAATCTCCTTGCCGGGGTCGAGCTTCTTGCCGCTCGCCTCGGCCCCGGCAGCAATGG
The DNA here is from genome assembly GCA_027405785.1 of Ophiocordyceps robertsii. Lineage (NCBI taxonomy): Eukaryota > Fungi > Ascomycota > Sordariomycetes > Hypocreales > Ophiocordycipitaceae > Ophiocordyceps > Ophiocordyceps robertsii. Next base: position 1,260 of record JAPEBW010002001.1, read on the forward strand.
CCTCCCGCAGCACCGCCGTCACGTCCGGCACCGGCCACGTCGGCCCGCACAGGTAGAAGCTGCCCTCGTCCTCGACGTAGGCCTTGACGATGTCGCCGAGCGTCTGCCGCATGCGGTCCTGGATGTAGATCTTGTCGGCCTGGTCGCGCGAAAAGGCGCTGCCCACGAGCGTCACCACGCCGGCCGCCAGGTACGCCTCCCACTCCTCGCCGTACAGATACTCCTCGCGCTGGTGCCGCGAGCCGAGGTAGAGCAGGATGGCGCCAATCTGCTTGCCCTGCGCCTTCTGCATGGCGCGGTACTGCACAAAGGCCCGGAACGGCGCGAGCCCCGTGCCCAGCCCGGCCATGATGAGCGGCGCCGTGTCCCGCTCCGGCAGCTTCATCGCCGACGCCTTGACCGACGCCGTCACCGCCGCTCCCGCCTGCAGCCGGCTCAGGTACCGCGTTGCCTGGCCGTAGCGCGTGCGCCCGCGCGAGTCGACCCAGTCGACGACGACAACCATGAGCGCCACCGTCGTCGGCGTCACCGCCTGCGCCGACGCGATCGAGTACTCGCGCCGCTTGAGCGGGCCCACGAGCCGCATCAGCTCGTGGAACCCCGGCCGCGCCGACCGGAACTCGGCGAGCACGTCGACGTACGTGGCCCCGTCCTCGTCGCACCGCTTCTTGAACTCGGCCGCGCCCGCCGAGCTGCCCAGCGCCGCGAGCTTCTCCCGCTCCGCCTCGTCCGTCGCGAACTCGGCCAGCGCCTCGTAGAAGCGCTTGCCCGGCTTGCCGAGAATGTCAATGTTCTGCATCAGCGCCTGGTGCGCCGTCCGCGCCTCCACCGCCGCCGCGTCCTCGCGCGCCGGCACCAGCACCACCTCGCCCGGGTCGACGCCGTACCACCGCACAAAGTCGTCGACCTGCTCCTCGTCGTTGTCGGCGTGGATCCCCAGCGCCTCGCCAATCTTGTACCTGAGGCCGGACTCGCCAAGATCGAACTCGATGTGGAAGATGTGCCGGTCGTAGTCGGCCGGCGTCAGTCGCCGGTTCTCCTTGACGCGGATCGTGGCCGTCTTGACCGCCAGGTCGGGCCGCAGGCTTGCCCGCGTCCCGTACGCCTCCTTGAAGACGATGCCCTTGGCGGCGGCCTGCCAGTCTCGCAGCTGCTGGGCCTCGTCCGTCTCCTGCTTCTGGAAGGGCACGAAGCTGTTGGTCTGGATCGACGTGCGCAGCCCGGGCTCGGAGTCGTCTGGTGAAAACTCGCCCCAGGCTGCCGAGACCTCGAGCTTGGCGAGGCACTGGTCGAGGGCATCAAGGGATTCTTGCAACCCCGGGGAGTGGCCCTCGACCAGGTCTGGAGGGGACAGCTGTGGCTGGGCGAGTTTCAAAAAGGCGAGTTCAAAGAGGAGCTTGCCAAACAAGGCATCGCTCTCAAATGCGGGCGAGTATGAAGTGTCCAGGACAAACAGGTCTACGCCCTTTTCGTAGGCGCGCCTCCTGAACGTGGCGGGGAGTCGCTTCTCCACCTCGTCGTGCTTGAAGTTGGACAGCTTCAGGAGGACCTTGCCCCCGTCGGCGACGCTCCTCAAAACGTCAACCTCCTTCAAGAGCCTCTCGTCGCCGACGACGGACACGTCTGCCTCGGTTACGGCATAGGGCGCCTCGAGAGCCTTCTTGGACGCCCGCAGGTCGGTTCGGACCACGCCGCCCTGGGTGAGGTTGTCAAAGGCCGTGTGCGCGTAGACATTGGCCGTCGACTCCCTGGACAAGACCTGGCCAATGGCGGCAGGAGAGTGCAGGGCCGCCGAGTCATCCACGTCCCAGAACGTGTACTGCTGGGCGGCAATGAGGGACGGCAGCTCATCCGCGCCATCGTCGTTGCCAAAGACCTTGTGCAGCGTGCTGACCAGACCCTGGGGCGTCAGGGTCTGGGCAGGGAAGTACTTGATGTCAATGACGTCGGGCTCCTGGTCAAAGGTGCCGGCAAAGGTGACGGCCGTCAGCACGTCGCCGTACAGGGCAGACGGGATGGCTTGGTCTTCAACGGCCGCCTCGTCGCGGACCTGGCCGAGGACGGCAATGGTGCGGGCCGAGGCCGGCACGGCCTTGAGGAAGGCCTCCTCGATAAAGGGCCGGTACAGGCGCACGTTGACGACGCCGACCTTGGCACCGTCGCCGGCAAGCTTGGTCAGAGTTTGCTTCGCAATCTGGGCCTCGACGCTGCCAAAGGCCACCAGGACAATGTCGGGCGTCTGGTGGCCGTGGTACTCAAAGGGCTCGTAGACGGTGCCCAGGTCGTCGTTGAAGAGCCTCAGAAGCTCGACGACCTTGCCCGCCGTGTCCAGTCGCGGATTGAGGTTGCGGGCCTCGGCGGCGAGCCGCGTGTACAAGTCGGCCACTCCGCTCTCGCTCAAGGCGTCGACGATGCGCAGCGTCTCGCGGGCCACGCGGATGCCGTCGTAGATGTGCAGCGTGGGGGTCAAGGTGGCAAGCAGGGTGGCAAAGAGAGACATGTGCTGCGCCTCGTATGTCGACGAGCTGGCTACCAAGGCCACGCCGAGATCCTCGGCCAGTCTCAGCGCCGTCTCATAGTTGGAGACGAGGCCGCTGCTGGCCGTGTAGTCGGCAGCGGCGATGTGGGCGACGAAGGGGCTGGAGAGGTGGTACAAAAGGGAGAGCTGGTCAAGCGTGCCGCGTAGATGCTGCAGGCTGGCCGAGGGGGCAATCAGGGTCTGGGGAATGTGTCTCTTGGCCACGTCAAAGTCCGGGGAGAAGATGTAGCCCAGGGCCAAGGCGCCGGCGCCGGTCCGAGTCTGGAGCGGCAGGACCGAGGGGGTATAGCCGTGCATGTTCTGGCCCTCCTCGGCGGCCCATTGCTTTGCGGAAATGTCGAGATCAAACGTCTCTGGCGAGTACGAGTAGATCTTGTCCGATAGCTTAAAGGCCACTTGCTGGACGAGGAGCTGGGCGGTGACGTAGGCCGGGGCGGAAATGGAAGCCAGTGGGACCGGCTGGCCAAACGGCAGAGTCGACGACGAGGCCTGAAAGCCGGCCGGCTTTGTCTTGTCGGGGCCGGTGCCGCGGCTCGGTTCTGGCGCCTGGAGATGCATTTCAAGGCTGTTGCCCTGCTCCGGGGCGCGGGGGCTCTCCGTGGGAGTTGAGGACTCCCGCTCTTCGAGCGTCTCAGGGAGGCAATGGCGGGCGACGGGAACGACAAAGAGCAGTCCTCACAGGCAAGTTCTCATGATAGGACGGGACTCGATGAGCGGGAAATGGGATATGGCGAGGGCGAGGAGAAGGAGGAGGAGGACAAGGGAGCGGTGTGGATAAAGGGAAAGGGGGACAGGACGGCGCAGTTTCACAAGCAACGGGGAATTTGTAAGGAGCCATGGCGACCCTCTTTTAGTAATTCGGAGCCCATACCGCGGATTGATGGCTTTGCTGTCGTTTGTCGGTGCTTCCGCCAGATTGTTGATACTCGACGAGAATCACGCAATTGTTTTAGGCTGAAAGGGGTATAGCGGCCATGATGCAAGACACCCCCGGTCCACCCGGGCGCTCGGGGTGGGACCCGCTTTTCCGACTTCCGCATCGTCACTGCCTGCCGATGATCCGATGGCCTTTGGCTAAGAAACTAAGTATAAATCACTAAACCGTTGTGGGCCCAATACTAATGCTCGGGTTAGGCTTTCTTGAGCCAGAGCCGTTATATTCTGTTTGTTTTGTTCAAAGAAGGTTCCTTGGAAAGGCGGTCCTTGAAATCAAAACGTGCTTGCATGTGGAAAGTTTATCTTCGAGGCATGCACCAGGGGAAGCGGCAAATCAATCATCTGCCCCCCCCCCCTGATGCGGGTCCACGAAGAGCTACCGGATTCGTCGCAACAAGAGACGCTGATTGGCAGGCTGAGCAGTCTGACAGAGCAGGCTAGACAGGTCCCCCAGTAGGCTGGAGCTGTGGAGAGAAACTACAGGACTCGGCGAGTGTACGAGTACAGTCAAGCAACTCGGGCGCGGCAGCAAGGCTTCCGTCTCGGTGCTGCTATGCTTGCCCGATTTCGTCGGCCCAAAGGCGCCAGGAATAGTGAAGAAAGAATTATGCATCTTGGGATTGTGTCATCACACGAAGCCTCTTGGGGCGAAAATGCTTACAAACCTGGTTTGGGGAAGCGGCCACGTGATGATAAGCGAAAGTCCCGCGATCTATTCCTACTGTATAGGTACGGATAGGGGTGCACAGACCATCGGCTCCCAGAACTCGACGAGGCTTTTGTGCCGAGTATCTCTGGACTCGGTCTACAGTGGGGAGTGCGCAGATTGTGCGGTGCCCAAGGTACCGCCAACGCCAAGTACATGCATCCGCAGCAGGCATTGGCACCGTCTCCCACTGTGAAGAAAAGTGATGCAGGTGGCAAACACTGGTGATAGACGCTGCGTAACCCAAGACGGCGGCCCCAGCCGAGGCGCGGGCAATGGATCACAAATGAAGCCGGGCTGTCAACAAAGACGGCTGCATTCCAGAGCGCCGCAGCTCACCCTGGCTTCCATTACTGGCTTCCAGCAACTCTTGCTACCTGCCTCGGGTGCCTGGTATATGCCCATGAGAATCCACGTCAAATAAAGTACACGCGCTGCACAAACTGCACCTCCCTCTCCTCCGCCTCGGGCGCCCAACCCGACCAGCGACGATGGCTGGCACTCGCAGTCAATCCAATCTATCGCCGTGCATGGCGTCAATGGGCCAGTTGGGGCGGGCCTCATCGACCGCTGTCCAGTGCCGCCGATGCCACCAAGCACACAAGGTACATGCAGCTTAGTTAGCTTTGCGACATTTGTGCCCTTTTCCCTCTATTTAAAAAATGCCAGTGCCCAGGAACCTCTCGCTGAAATAGTAGATTCCTTTTCCCCAGCAATCCTCCTCCTTCTCCTCCCTCTCCTCTCGTCTTCTACACCATCGTGTGATATTCTACTTTGCTCGTCGTCTCGCGGTGCCGCCTGCCCTGGCCACTCCCCACCCTCCTTCCTTGCCCCTCCTCGCGTAGGATTCGCCGTGCAAACCTCGTCGTCCCCCCCCCCCCCTCGGCTTCCTCCAGAGACACCTCTTCTCGCTGGCCGAGACAATCATCGATTAACACCTGACGTGACCAACCTCCAGCCAGGCCGTCTCGCCCGGCGGCCACACTCGTGCGACCATGGCGCCGTCAAACACGGTCACCACGTCGTACCTCCTGGGCAACCTCCACTGCCCGTCATGTGTTGCCCTCATCAAGAGCCTCCTCCACGACGAGTACGCCGACAGCATCATCTGGGTCTCGCCAAATGTCGTCACCTCGGTCGTCACGGTTGAGCATGAGGACCCCACGGCCGACTTCATCCGCGCCATGGGCAAGACGCTGCAAGATGCCGGCTTCGACATATGCGGCGTCGACACCACCTCGGCCGCCGCCTCGGGCGACATCGACTGCATCTCTCAGACTGCCCAGCAAGATGCCCTCCAAAACTACGGCACCCTTGCCATATGGTCCCGGCTCTGGCGCAACAGGACGCCGCCCGCCACTCCGAGCCCCGTCGTCGCCGCTGCCCATCTGGAGAACTGCGAGGCGTGCAAGTCGGCTGTAGCTCATGACCAGGACCACTTGTCCGAGGACCGCGTCCGCCTCATCCGAACCCTGTCCTTTGCGTCTAGCATCCAGAGGCAGAGCTCGGCCGTGCCCTTTGAGGGCGTCCTCGTCGACGCCGGAGCCCCCTCGCCCCTCCTGCGCGCGACCGTGTCCATCGGCGGCATGACCTGCGCCGTCTGTGTAAACACAATCACCAACGAGGTCCAGAAGCACCCCTGGATCTCCAGGATTACCGTCAACCTCGTCTCCAACAGCGCCTCGGTCGACTTTACCGACCCCGAGCGCGCCCAGGACATTGTCGAGGCCATCTCGGACCTCGGCTACGACGCCGTCCTCGACAAGGTCGTTGACCTCAACCAGCTCAAGCCATCGGCGGACGAGCGCGAGGTCGAAATCAACATCGACGGCATCTTCTGCTACCGCTGCCCCGACAGGATCTGCCAGACTTTGAGAAATCTCGACTCGCGCATCGAGATCCTCCAGGAGCCGACAGTCAAGCAGCCCCGGCTCAGAATCCGCTATCTCCCCGAAGCCCCTCGCCTCACCATCCGCCACGTCCTCTCGGCCATCGAGGCCACGGACCCGTCTCTGCACGCCTCCATCTACCATCCGCCGACGTTGGAGGAGCGCTCCAGGACTATTAGGGCAAAGCACCAGCGCGAGCTCCTCTATCGCGAAATCCTCACCATCTTGATCGCCATTCCCTCGTTCGTCTTGGGCATCGTCTACATGACCTTGGTTCCAAAGTCAGACCCGACGAGGCAATACCTGATGGAGCCCTGGAAATCCGGCTTGGGCCGTCTCGACATCATTCTTTGCGTGCTTGCAACGCCCGTCTATTTCCTAGCAGCCGACGTCTTTCACGTGCGCGCCGTAAAGGAGCTCCGGACGCTTTGGCGAAGAAACAGTCGCACGCCGCTGCTGCAGAGGTTCTACAAGTTTGGAAGCATGAACCTACTCATCTCGTTGGGAACGAGCATAGCTTACCTATCGTCAGTGGGGGAGATGATTGCTGCGGCCATCAACCAGGAAACGCATGTGCCCGAGGGTCGCTTCTACTTTGACTCGGTCGTCTTCCTCACGCTCTTCTTGCTCGCAGGGAGGTTAATCGAGGGGTACAGCAAGTCCAAGACGGGGAGTGCGGTCGAGGCGCTGGCCAGGCTTCGTCCCAACACGGCGCTGCTCATTGAGCAGGATAGGCTAGGGAATCCGAGAACCACGACGACCGAAATCGATCGGTTGGAGCACGGTGACCTCATCAGGATCCCCAACGGCGCGTCGCCGGCCGCCGACGGCGTCATCGTCACGGGCGAGACCAACTTTGACGAGTCGAGCCTCACGGGCGAGTCGCGCCCTATTGAAAAGGGGCCAGGGGACGCCGTCTACGCGGGCACCATCAACAAGGCAGATGTCATCACGGTTCGCGTCACGGGCACCTGTGGCAAGTCGATGCTTGACCAGATTGTCGAGGTTGTCCGCGAGGGACAGACGAAGCGAGCCCCTGTGGAGCAAATCGCGGACCTGATGACGTCGTACTTTGTCCCCGTCGTCACCCTCATCGCCATCGTCACCTGGGCCGTGTGGATGGCCCTGGCGTATACTGGCCACGTCTCCGACGCGGAGCTTGACAGCTCGGGCGGACGGGCCGCGTTCGCCTTTCAATTCGCCATTGCCGTGTTCGTCGTCGCATGCCCCTGTGGCCTGGCGCTTGCCGCGCCGACGGCCATCTTTGTCGGCGGCGGCATCGCGGCCAAGCACGGCGTCCTGGCCAAAGGCGGCGGCGAGGCCTTTGAGAAGGCGAGCAAGATTGACTGCGTCGTCTTTGACAAGACGGGCACGCTCACGGTGGGCGGCGAGCCCCGCATCACCGACTCGGCCATGTTCCCGGACGGAGAGCTGGACGAGGCTGTGGACGAACGGACGCTGCTGTCGGGGCTCAAGGCAGCCGAGGAAAGCAGCAGCCACCCGATTGCCAAGGCCATTGTGGGCTTTTGCGGCGCCGACGTGGAGGCGGCGGCGCTGGGCAAAGTCGAAGAGCTGCCGGGCAAGGGCATCAAGGCCGCGTACCAGGACCGCCCGCTGGATGTGGCCGTGGGCAACGAGCACCTCATGCGGGACCTGTCGGTGCCACTATCCCAACGTGTGACTAGCCTTCTCCAAGGCTGGAAGAGCGAGGCCAAGTCGGTGGCGCTCGTCGGGGTCAAGGCGCGCGAGGGCGGAGGGTGGAAGCTGGCGGCCATCATGGCCGTGTCGGACCCGATCCGGGCCGAGGCGAAGGCGGTGGTGAAGGCGCTGCGGGATAGCGGGACGCACGTCTGGATGCTGTCGGGCGACAACATGACGACGGCGCAGGCAGTCGGGCAGCTGGTGGGCATTCCCCCGTCCAACGTGCTCGCAGAGGTGCTGCCATCGGAAAAGGCGGCCAAGATTACGTACCTTCAGGCGACTCTCCACGCCGATGATGGAACGGGCCGGCGGCGGCGGCGGCGGCGGGGCGGAATCGGACACGGGTATTCCACGCGGCGGGCCATGGTGGCCATGGTTGGGGATGGCATCAACGACTCGCCGGCGCTGACGACGGCCGACGTGGGCATCGCCATTGGGTCCGGGAGCGACGTGGCGATATCGAGCGCCGACTTTGTGCTGGCAACGTCGAGTTTGGCGGCGGTGCTGACGCTGCTGGACCTCAGCCGAGTCGTGTTTCGGCGCATCAAGGTCAACTTTGCGTGGGCCGTCGTCTACAACATGCTGGCGGTGCCCATTGCGGCGGGATGCCTGTACGCGGTGCGGACGCGGGGCGGGGGCCACGTCCGGCTGGACCCGGCGTGGGCGGCGCTTGCCATGGCGCTGTCGAGCATCAGCGTGGTGTTGAGCAGCCTGTGCCTGCGAATCAAGGTTCCATGGGTGGGATTCCGGCCCAGGACCATGGGTTCCGAGGCCAGATGAAGGCGGCGGTGACGAGGAGTCGACCAGGTGTGGCAGAGGGCAGAGGGCAGAGGGCACAGGGCACAGGGCACAGCGAGGACAGGACGCACGGGCAGTGATGGGAAGACGAAGAGACTTGGCTACTCTACTCGGTGCCTACTGTACAGTAGTTGGTAACTACCTAGGTAGGTTGTAGTCAGTCGACTTAGATGTTCCCCCATTCGGAAAGCGGAAGGCCAGTACCGGGGTCACGACGCGGCGGGCTCATGCAACCCCGCATGGAGGACAAAAGAAAGGACCATGGTCGGGTCCTGCACCCCTATCAGGCGGCAGCGGCGCACGTCCCGGCTGAAGTCTGTTTCTCCTTCCTTTTCTGGTCGGGCTGGTTCCTCTCTGGCCCATCCATGGGCGGTCGAGAGAGGCGCCATGGTCTGCGTGTCGACCGACGACGGATGCGGCGGGCTGGGCTGACTGGGCGGGCTGACGTTACGGGAGCCCCGACGGATGGATGGCATGTGGGATGGGGCCGGGGTTGGCGGGCGACCGACGCTTCTTTGTCCGGACCCTTTGGGGCTCGCCTCCCCGCCCGCGGATCTGGGCTTGTTTTATTTTTAACCCGGCTCGGTACTCTGTAGTGGTGTAGGAAATATGTAGTGTGCGAATAGGCTTTCCCACGTTTTGTGCCAATGGCGCCTGGTGCAGGGCACGGTCCGGCACGCATCAGCACCTCGAGGTTAGTTCTGTATGAAGTACAGAGTACAGAGTACAGAATACTGTGGGTACCTACGCAGATGACCTGCCTTGGCAAGTACAAAGTATGACAGTACCTAGGCATGTACATACGAGAACCTACCTCTACCTACCTAGGCCCCTACCTACCTACCTATGAATACCACAACAGCACAGCACATGCCTGCCCGCAGACAGGCCCGCCGCATCTTGTACAGTCACAGCAAGCCAGCGCCTTCACAGCAAGCCCCCCGTCGTGACACGCGGCCCCCCCCCCCCCGAAAAAAAAAGAGTGAGAGAAAGAGAGCCACGACGCTGCCAAGCCCCCGCATCCAGCCACGGGGCGACAGACAACTCTCTGCATCCGGCCCCCTTTGCCACGCCCGCGCGGGACGGGACCAAAAAAAAAAAAAAAGGCTCGCGCCACTAATAAACCCCCTTTCTCGGTTCTCTTCGTCTCTGCCCACACCGGGCGGTGTGCTCGCAGGAACAAAGCCCCGCGACCGGGGGGGACCCCGTCTATGGCTGCCCTGGGGGGGGAGGGGGCCGCGCCGCATTCGGGCATCCCCCGCCGCCGCCGCCGCCGCCGCCGCCGCCGCCGCCGTGGGTTTTTTTTGTCTCGAGCTCGCGGGGGGGGGCCAAGGGATCATGGGCCGTGGGCGCTGCGTGTGCTGTGCTGTGCATTGCGTACGTATGTACTCGCCGTGCCACATGTGCGCGTTTTTGCTGTGTCATCTGCCAGAGCCTTCTTTTTTTTTCTTGCCGAGGCGCGTGCGTCGCAATGCGTGCGTCGCAGTGGCCCGCCGACTCGTCTGCCTGGTCGCAAACATCAACAGGCGCCCCGCGGACCCAACAGTCGGGTCGCTCGTGACCCGAGGCCCTTGGGGCGTTTGCCCGACCAACTCGCCCGTCACTTTAAAGTGGGCGTGTGAACAATAGTCATGTGGCTTGTCAAACAAGGCGCATTGTATTTGCCGTGCCCGCCCGACGAAGGCGGCCACTTCTACCCCGAGACCAATCTACCATATCGTGAGCCCCAATGCCATGGAACCGCCGAGACACTAGGACAAAGAGGAAAGTGTAGAAAGGAAAATGAGGAGTCCTCCTCGAGTCGACCAAGGGCCGGCAGCGCCCGTCGAGGCACGCCGCCGCCGCCCGGAACCCCCAACAAAACTCCATGTGCTCTCACCCGCCGCGCCGTCCGAGGGACAAGAAAAGAGGTATTTCCAACACCAAAGCCCGTGCCCGGGCCTCTGCCGGCCCGGGTATAAGAAAGGGAGAAAGGAAAAAGATGAGACGGTGCCCCCTGTATGGCGACATTTTTTGGCCCTGTACACACACACATGATAATATATGCAGACGCCCGTGTCTTGGCGCACTATTAGGGGTCGACGCAGCAGTGCCTCGTCGAGTCAACGAGGTGTCAAGCCATGTTGGACGCGTTTCCCAACCGGTGGAAAGCGAGCCGTGCTCCGTAAACGCCGTGCTCATACTGTCGTGTCTGTTCCTCTTGATGCATGCCATGAATCAAACCAAAGGAAAAAGGGACCTCTCGTCATCGGACCGTGACGGCTCCTCCCAGGAGACGCCCCCACATGCCGCGTTTGTGGCGCTTCTTGGCTGCGCCGTCGTGCATCTGGTGATACTGCTCAACCGAAATCTCGTAGGGCAGCATGCGCGCGCTCGACGGCGCCACCATGGCCTTGTGCGAGTCGGCGTCGACGACAATCTCCACGGGCGAGTCGTACAGAGGCGCCTTGTGCCGCCTCTCGCAGGGCGTCGTGGCCTCGGGGTCCGGCTCCAGGGGCGTCGTCGAGCGGGAGTGCTGCCGGCTCGACGGCGCCGACGAGCCGTACGAGCTGGCCGAGCTGCTGTACGTCAGGCCCGGGGGGGAGACGGAGCCGGGGCGCAGGTTGTCGGGGCTGGCGTTGCGGGAGCGCGACGTGGCCCGGGAAGCGGCCGGGCTGGGGTAGCGGATCGAGTACACGTCTTGCTGGCGGCGCTTCTCCTCGCGCTGGCGCATCTTGCGGGCGTGGCGCTCGGCGATGCGCACGCGCAGGGGCTCGAGGAAGCAGTCGAGCTCGCGGTACAGGTCCTGCTCGGTGATGCGCAGGTCCCACTCGAGGAGGAAGAGGAGCTGCTTCTCCATCAGGTTGACCTCTGTGCGCGTGAAGCCAAACGAGTAGAGGTCCGTCGTCATGTGCGTGTAGTTGGCCCAGTGCTTGTTCTTGGGCGAGCTGTCGTTGAGATACTTGGCCGCCAGGATGAGCGAGGCGAGGAAGATGCGGTGCGTGGTGCAGCGCAGGCCGCGCGCCATGGGCTGCAGCTTGGCCTTGAGGCGCCTCAGGTAGACGAGCGTCGACATGAGCGTCGGCACCTGCACGTTGGACGAGACGACGAGCTGCGTGATGAACTCGTCGAGCGTCGGCAGCCCGTCGTCTTGGCCGCTCCGGGGCTCGGGGCTCCGCGGGGGCGTGGGAGGGAGGGCCTGGTTCTTGGACGGCATGAGCGTCGAGTCGCACGTGATGACGTTGTGGGCGGCATCGGCCAGGTACGAGATCATGTCGCGGCTAACGGGCTGGTAGACAAAGTGCTCGAGGGCAGCCTTGTTGAGCTCGTCGACGGTGAGATGGCGTGATGCCATGATGCCGGTAGTCATGATGAGGGTGATGGCGGAGCCGGGGCCGGAAAGAGTGAGGCAGGCTGACGACCAGAGGATATAGACGTAGCCCTGTCGCTCGAGGGATGAAGGCGAAAAGGGAGGCGAGGGGGGGGGGGGGGATTTAAAAAGGCGAAAAAAGGGAGAGGGCGCTTGGTTATTGAAGTAAGTGTCAGACAAGGCTCATGTGGCCTCTGGAACAGGCGAGTGACAGTGGACTCAGTCGTATGTCGGTGGGTGACGTTGGGGCACGAGGCTGAGTAGGTGACCCGGAAGGTGGTAGGCCAGGGGGGGTTTGTTGCGGGCTTGTGGTGGGAGGGTCCCTACCTAGGGAGGAGGGAGAGGGAAGGGGGGGGTGCGGCGCAGGGGGTGCGGCGCAGGGGCACTGCACTGTAGGTACAGTAGTGGAGGCACAGTAGTGGTGCCCAGGGGGTGGTGGGGGGGAGAGAGAGATAGGTAGGTAGGTAGTGAGAGCGCGCGAGAGAGAGAGAGAGAGCGCGTGCTGGGTGGGCCCTTGCCAACTGCTCACAGCGTACAGCTAGCTAGCTGCAGGGGATAAAGGGAGGCGAACTGCGTGCCGGTACGCGCGGCAGCCTAAGGGAGGCGGTACCTCGGGCAGCGACGGGCGGGCGGGCAGGTACAGGCACCGCAAAGGGACTCCGCGTCACTCCTTGGATCGCTGGGGCTAGTGGCCAGGCCGACAGGGGTTCGGGGAGTTTAGAGTTGATGTACTATCTGTCAGCAGGGATTGTAGCGATTCGCGTCCGAGTGCCGAGAGGATTGTGCGACGTCTCCAAAGCCGCCTTTTTTTTCTGAGATGCGAGATGCGAGATGCGAGATGCGGGTGTGACAAGAGCCTATGATGGGCGCGGGCGAGAAGCCTTGGGCGCTTGAATCGTGGCCGGACCGGACCAGACGGAATAGACCAAGATGAGTCTCTCGTGAGTCAGCTGCGGCCGGAATGCGTGAGCGTGGCTGGGACACCGAGGCGAAGACGACGGGTTAATAAGTGTCGCGACAGACTAATGTCTTCAGGCAGCCGCCTTTGTATCCACACTCTGCGTGCCGGAAACAAACCGAAAAAAAGGAAAAAAGGTGCTCCAAGTCAAGAAAGATTTCCCAAGGATGGTGTACGTTATGCGTGCCGAGTCAGGACCGCTACTCAGCGTCGTCTCTCTTTCAGCGTGGGCCCGCCGACGAGTGCGGAGCTGTCAGCCTGAGTCTCCGTCTTCCCGGAAGACAGACGAGATGACGACGATGGTGTCTCGGCTCGTCCCAACACGTCGACTTTTTTCTGCTCTCGCTGGCCGGCAAGACCGGGTCCGTGCCGCTGTTGGTGCGCTGGCCGTTTGTCGGGAATCTCGGGCTCGAGATGGCGACGAGCAAACAGGCGAGAGAGGGCGAGCGCCAGTTGCCGTCGGTGGTGGCAGTGGGGGCCCTTGCTGCTGCTTATTTCGGACAGGGGGGGGGGGGGGTGCGTTTGTTGCCGGTGACGAGACGAGATGACTGAAGTCAAAGAGATGGGGGAGGAGAGAGTCGACCAAGAGACCGACTGCTGGTTCGGAGGCGCCGTCGCGACAACTTCACAATGCGCCCGACAAACTAGCTTCAAAGCGGGGACGGCGTGGATAAAAGAGCGTTTCAGTGGTTTGTGTGGCGCGGCTCGGTCTGGTCTTGTTCAGCCGCTAAAGACTGAACAGGTCTGCTTTGCTGAGGATGATGGCGAGAGAGCAGGATAAAGGAAAGGCAGGGGAAGCGGGCCAGAATTATATAACGAAAAGGAAGCCGTCGCCGATATCAAGGGCGAGAGAGGCTGGCGGTGACGTGAGCTGAGGGCGCCGTCGACTGGAGCGCAAAAGAAGGCCTGCGAATAGTGTGTGGCTTTGCCTGCTGGGGCGGGCGGGGCCTGGGGCGGGCGAGGGGTTGGCGGTTGGAATCGAGGTGCGAATATGTCGGAACAGGGAGCCAAAGCCAAGCCCGAAAGAACAAGAGGTGGGAAAAGGAAATATTGTCTATGGGGCCAGCCCAAGACCGGATGACGACGAAAGGGTCCCGGGGGAGAGAAAAAAGAAGCGGAAAATGGATGCCTGCGACGATGGCCCGTTGGGCGCGCGCGCGTTGCTGGAATGGAATGCAGACCGCTGACGATCCCTGCCTCGACACCACTAGCCCGGGGGGGGTCGGGGGGCGAGGAGGCGGTAAGGCGGGAAATACTCTGGACGGAAAAAGGGAATATTGAGAGGAATAAAGCGGCGTGGGGCCCTCTATTGGCCTGGCTCAGGCATGCGCGGAGCAAGACGACGGCCTCCCTTGCCAATACTCGTCCGCCAGGATTCCTCTGCCGACCGTTTGGGGCGCGGGGGGGTTCTTGCTGTGCGAAGGGTTTGCTGCGCAGGGTTTGCTGCGCAGGGTTTGCTGCAACGAGAGGGTGTGGGGAGGGGCAAAGACGAAGATGAGGATTTTCAACAAGAGAGGACAGACTGTGCACAGCACTCGACACGGCAAACACACGCTTTTCGCTCCTTCACGACGACGACGACGAGAGGCGGGTAGATATAACCACCAAGACAGAGAGCATCATCACGTCGAGGCGCCTCGTCTGGAGGCGCGCGCCTGTGCCTGGTCGGCGGTTCGGCGCCTCGCCGCTGCCATGTATGTACAGGAGCGTGCATGGCTGCTGCTGCTGCGCATGTACGGGCGACCGGGCACGCATTACGGGCGGTGAGGCGCCGCGTCGGCGGTTGGACGAGAGAGAGAGAGAGGGCGTCTCTTCTTCTTTTTCTTGTCCCTGTCACTCTACCACGCCTCTTTTGCTCTGTGCCCTGTCGTTGCTTGCGCGCCTACTGCCCGTCTTGCGCTGCCCGTCATCCAAGGGGGCCCTACATATGGCGGCGGCAAGTGGTGTATGTACGTCGTTCGTGTGCCACTGGGGCCACAGCGTCCGTTGGCCCCGGGGAGCGCCGTGGGCCCAACTGGCGAGGCCGGGCGCAGCAGCCAACCCGCGTCAGCCCGCCCTCGTCGATTGGCGCCCGCCGCGCCCATGGTGAAACCGCCTCCTGTCGGGGGCCCTGAAACGACCTGACTTGTATGCTTTTAGTCCTGTCCAATCGTCCCGTCTCGTCCTCGACTCGGGCGTTTCCCTCTCGAGTTCTGCTTCTTGGTCTCGTCGTCCATCTATGTCGGAGCAGACCTCTCTCTCTG
>JAPEBW010002002.1:0-16368 GCA_027405785.1 Ophiocordyceps robertsii
CGTAGTAAGAAAGCTTTCTCCGAAGAGTCTTCTATATCCTTTACCCTTTTAGCTTTATTTAGAAGACTAGCTATAAGGGTCTTAAGGGAGAAGGCTATAGAATTATGCTTAAGGCTCTGCGTAATATTAGTTATATAGCTTTTAAATTCCCCGCTAAGGGAATTCAAAATCCATGCTATAAGAACCACTTCCGGAATGTCTATTTCTCGAGATTTTAATTCCTTATAGACCTCTTTTACCTTATAAAGGTATTTCTCTAACTATAAGTCGGAAGGACTTAAGTTAAAAAGCTATTTTATAAGTAAATAATTTAACGAGAAATTCGAAGGATTATATAGCTTTTACAGCTCTTCTTAAGCATCTTTAGCAGTTATTACGTGCTTAATCTGCATTAAGGGACCGTCTTCTAAACGTAGGAAAATTAAAGCGAGAGCCTCTTCCGTCTTTATATAATTTACTTGCTTTAAAGCAGCTATAAGCTTTTCTTTAATAAGAATTGCTCGCATTTTAGTAGTTTATAAGGTGTAATTTAAATTATACTTTAACTTAAAAAACTTATATTCTTTCTAGCCTGCTATTTTATATATCTTTAGTAAGATAGAATAAGTAGGTAAAGAAAAGTTAATTTTCGACCTAAGAAAGGTCGAAAGATAAAAGAAGTCGGTAGGGATTGGTAAAGGAAATTCTAAGCAAATTCCTAAGGATAGGAGGGGTTTTAGCGGAGAAGAGGGAATTTTAAGAGAATTCTATATAGATAAGGGGATTTCTGGAGATTTTTCTAGAAAAGGAAAGAGATTGGAAGAGGTGATCGAGGTTAAGATATCTTCAGGTACAAATTCTGAGAGATTCAGTCGTTTAATCAACGTCAAATTTTAATAGGAGTTAGACGAGTGATTAAGGAAAGGGGTCGTATTTTTCTCGGAATTTTCTAAAGCTAGTTAGAGGAGTGATTGATTTCCCGGCGTAGTAAGCTAAGCCGGGCTTATAACCTATAAAAGGTTAGAGCAGCAGCGAAATTGTGGGGAAATTAGGAGATCACGTGATGTTACGTGATAGAGGAGTCGATATTGTGTAAGGCAGGATTTTAGCTAGAATTGATTAATAAAGAATTAAGTGCGTAAGTGCTTGTTAAATTACTAGCTATTTAGTAGCGGCAGATTCGCCTTTTATAGACAAATGTAAGGGAACGGAGTGATATATCCGGACCGGCCTTTAGGTAGTTTTAAAGCCCGAAGAATGCTAATTTTAAAGCATTTTATCCCGTAGCTATATGTCCCTTCCTTATATAGCAATTCGTATTTAAAGTTAGTTAAGGTTAGTTTAAGTCTAAGCGGATCCTTGTTTTATCTAGCTACCTTAACCTCCTTAGTTCCGTATATAACGTTATAAACGTTATATAAGGACGTAAGAACCTAGAAAATAATAAGCCGAAGCTAGGCTATTTAATATAGGTTTTTATATAATTTATACACCCCCCTATACATAGCTAATTAAGTAAGGATTAAATAGCTAATTTATTAAAGTAGTAAAATCACTCTTTTATACAATTAATACTTAAAGCTTATCTAGCTCTTTATCCTCCCCCTCTTTAAGGTATTAAGCCTTACTTAGTACTTAAAGTCGGTCTTTAAAATAAAGGCACCCCCCTATATTAATTATATACTTACTTACTTACCTAAACCTTTAATTGCTATTTTAAAGCAAGCGATTAATTGCTATTCCGTATTACTTAAAATACTGCTTAATACTTCTTATCCTTTCGTAATATCGCTATTTACCGCTCTTAAATCTCTTACTTATCGAATACGTAAGCCGGTCGTGCTTATTCCTTAAGCGCGTCTTAGCTTAAGTTTAGGTTAAGTTTTAGCTAAACTCTGCCTTTATTCGCCCCGCTTTCGTCCTAAGGTATAAGGTCGTCCGCCTTACTTATATAAGCGATTAACCCCGCGTTCTTATCCCCCTCCTATATTATCGCGATAGTGCGCTCTTCTTATACTAATCGTCGCGAGAGGTTTATATACTTACCGCTAAAAGGAACCTAATATCTTATTAGTCGCGCGCTATCCGGGATTATCTATACTATATATCCTATTTCCCTTTTATTAAATGCCTCTTTCGGCTTATCTTAATCGCGGCGCGATAAAGCGTTAAGTACTACCGCTAACCTCCTTAAGCGGTACTTTAATATAAAGTTATATAAGGCAAGCTTTATCGCTTATCTACTTTACCTCTCGTTTAATTTCCTTTTTATTATAAAGTACTTTAAGTTCTTATAATCTATTAGTATTATAAATGCTAGTATATTATATAACTTTACCCCTTAAAAGTCTAAGTATTATATAATTATAAGTAACTTTTTATTATAAATTAGGTAGTTATACTCCGCTATATTAAGTCGTTTTAAGAAGAACTTAACTAAGTATTATATCCTATTTAGTCCTACTTATATTAATATACTACTTATTATATATCCGGAGTAGTTTGCCTTTAAGTATATTTCCCTCTTAAGGTTATATAGCTATAGCACTAGCGCGTTATAAAATGCCTTTTAAATAAACTTAAATGCGGCTTAGTGCTTATTAGTTTATAAGAACGTTGCGTTTTTTTTATAAAGATCGTTTAAGCACCGCGAGGCCTTAGCGTAAAGCGGGATAAAGGTATAGTAGTAATTCGCAAACTTAAAGAAGCTCCGAACGCCCTTTACGTTCCTTAGCGCTTACTACGTTTAGATAGCTTAAATCTTCTTTAAGTCGTACTAAACCTTACCCTTAGCCTATATAATAAAACCTAAGTACTTTACTTTTTTTATTATAAAGTTGTATTTCTATAGGTTTAATATAAGGCCTGCTTTTTATAACTTTTTAAGCATTTTTGCTACTTTCTTTTAGTAATCGCGGAGCGACCTTAATAAGTAAATTAAAACGTTATTTATATACGCTATAACGAACTTATAAAGGTAGTCTTTTAGCACTTAGTTAATATAGCGCTAAAAGGTAGCCGGCGTTTTTATAAGGCTAAATAAGCATACTTACTATTTAAATAGTTTAAACCTCGTCCGAAAGGCCGTTTTAAACTTATAGCCCTTTGCGATTTTAATCTTATAAAACGCTATAATAACGTTAAGTTTCGTAAACTAATATACCTTTATTAGTATCCTTAGCGTTTTTATAATTAATAGTAGCGTATACCGGTCCCTCTTTATAATTATATTTAAGGCTTAGTAATTATAGTAAAAGTATAATCGGCTATTAGCTTTCCTTATAAATAATACCGGCGCCGCGGCTAATAAACTACTTAAGCGGATAAGATTCGCTTTTAGTAGCTTGTTTAAAGTCCTTTAAAGGATAAAGAGTTCTTCTTTTAATATATTATAAAAGGGCCTTTATAGTAATAGCGGTTTCTTACTATCCTTATTTAAAGTAAGATAGATCTTATAGTTTATGCCCGGTTAAAACGGGGGCTACTTAAGTGCTTTTATAAGTGCGAAAAGGTTTAGATAAGCTTATAGTGCTTAAGCCGGGATATAGTCCGCTAAGTTAACCGGTATCTTTAGCTAAAGGGCTCTCTTTACGTCCTTTATTATAACCGCCCTTATATTAAGCGCTCGTCGTTGCCCTTAGCTATCCTTTTAAGCTTTTTCCTATCAGCACTCCGCTGCGAAGATAAAGGCGCTTACTAGCTTCGCCTCTTAAATATTCGCGATCTTTATAGCTTTTTTTAATCCTTAAAGGCTAATTTAAATCCCCGCTTTTTTATGCTAAATCCGATCCCCCTTAGCGTTATAAACTACCTCGTTTTTCTTTATTTACGGTCTCCTTAAGAACACGTTATAGCTTAACTTTAGTACTATATAGGTAAATATCTATTTTAAGTGCTTATTAATCTTTATCTTAAACGCTACGATCCCCTTTATTTAAAGCGTTAGTACGTCCTTTAAAAAAGGCTATAATAGCCTCCTTATCTTATCCGCAAAGGGTATTTATAGCCTTATTGCTACCCCCTCGCTTATTATAGTATAGTAGTTATAGCTTATATTTATAAGTGCGTTAAGCCCTTTCTTTTTATTAATACTAACTTTAAGTAGTACTAAGTTTAGTATAAGGTGCTTCTTTATTAACCTTTAAGCTACTTACTATTTCTCCTTTTCCTTTAGCGCCCGACTTTATACTAAGGTTCCTCTTTTTTTAAATTAAAATTTACTTTAATTACCTTTTTAATTATAGCTATAGCTACTTATAAGGTTCTTTCTTTCTTTTTCTTATAAAAGCAAGCGATATACTTTATTATCCTATAAGCGAAATACCTTTATATATTAAGCCGGCTTTATCCTCCTCCCGGCTAAGTTATAGCGTTAATTTTACTTATTAAAGTATTACCCTCTAAGTCTTTTTAGTCTTAAGTCCCCCCCCTTATTACTTTCTTCCGGCTTTAAAATAGCTACTTAGTTTACTAAACCCTTTTTAGCTTTACCGCGATCTATACTACTTAATTAGTATACGCTAAGAAGCTTAAAGTTAAGAGGTTAACTATTATAAGCGCCTCCTTAAGGCAAAAGCTTAAGGCGCCTTTTAGGAATACGATTTATATATTATATAGCTACGACCCCCTTCCCGCCTTAAAAAGCCTTTACTTAAACTTAAGGAGGAACGCTATAAATATTTAGTTCTTTTTTTATTTAATCGTGCGGATAGCCGCCGCCGCCTACGATTTAATATTAATATCGAGGTAGATCGAATTAAGGTACTTAAGGAATTCTTATTAATCGTAACTTTAGTCCGCGTTAGTGCCGTAGTAAGTCGCTACGGTTTGCTATAGCCTTATATTTAAGTAGTTATAGATTAAGTAAAAAACCTCCTTTAGACTTAAGAAGAAGTCTTAGTCGATCTTATACTTCTTTTATATATATTATGCTTAAGGCGTAAAGTAGCGCTACTAGCCGTTAAATTTCCTTAGCGCTAAGAGTAGCTTTTACTAGTCTTTCTTCTTCGTTACTTCTTTCTTTATTATAGGTATTACGGCCCCCGCTATTATATTATAAGGTAGTATTAAACTACCGATTAGTAAGCTAGCCCCTCTTTATATATATATCCTTACTATTTTCTTTAGCTTTTATATTAAGGCCCCGAATTAGCTTATTAGCTATTAAATCTACTACTAGCTTGCTTAAACTTAGTAGCTCGTTTTAACGGCCCTTACTTATAGCGAAAGGATTGCTTATTCGACCCTCGTTTAAATATCGGCCTTTCTTAGCCTTCTTTTTTAAGCCTTATAAGCATAGCCCCCCTATACTAAGTAAGCTTCTTACTCGCGCTATATTATAGTTAGCGAGTCTCTTCTTAAGTTGTATAACCTCGTTTAAAAGGAGCTTTAAATATATTAAGGGCCTATATATACTTAGTTTAGTAGTACGTAGCTAAATAATTATTTATTTAAAGCTAAAAAGGGAAGGGGGAAATCTCTATTTAAGCTATATAGCTCCGTACTATATAAGGGTCGCTTAAGCAGCCCGTACTTAAGTTAAGTTTAAGTTAAAGTCGGGCTAAGTTTAGGTAAAGCTTTATACGACTTCGGCTATATATTAGCCCGACTTTTAGTTATTCGCTATAATATAACTATAGCTTTTCTTATAGTATAGCTTATAATATAAGCTTAAAGTTATTAAGGAGCTTTAATATAAGTATTAATAATATAAATAATATATTGTTTTTATAAAAGTTAGCTTAAAAGTATTTACTTTATATACTAAAAAGCAATACTTATAGTATTATTATTGCTATTATTATTATTATTATTATTACTACTATTACTATTATTATTATAGTTATTATTAGTTTAAAAAGAGGAGGAAGGAAAAGAGGGTTAAAGGCGGAGGGATAAGGTATTTATACTTTTTAGTCCTTAACTTAAGGCATAGAATACTTAAGCCGCTTAATACGCCGCTAGGCTATTTAAGGCGGATAAGGTGCCCGCTTAATAAGTAAATAAGCCTCTTAATAAGTAGCTGCCCGATTAAGGGCGGGCGGCGGCGGCGGGTAAAGCTATTAAACTTATTATTATATAGCCTTACTTACTATAACGCGAGTTTAGCGCTTACTAAGCTACGGACTAAGTAGCGCTTTATAATAGCTAGTAGCCCTTTATAATAGCTCCGAACTATATAGCATAGTATAAGAAGCGGAGGTATTATATTAAAGTCTTTAACTTATAAGGTTATAAGGACTTAAGCTATAGCTTAAGCCTTATTATATAAGGAGGGCCGGGTCCGTATATATAGACATAAACCCGCTATATATAAGCAGGCTCTTTATAGCTTATTATTATAATACTACGGACAGCACTTATATATTAGTCTTTACTTACTTTATAATATAAATAAAGCTTTAAAAGGATTTATATATAAATAAGGCATTATATAAGCGGAATAGCTAGCTATAATTAATTAAATTAAAAAATACTAAAGTAAAAATAATATATAAAGGAGAGGCTATATTATAAGGCTTTATATATATATACGCCTTATATATAGCTAAGGGGAGGTATTATAAATATAAGAAGTATATATGCTAGGGCCTTATACTTATTTTACTACGAGAGCCCTAAGCGTAGCCCTAGCCCTTACTTATAGGGGTTAGCCACATATATATATAAGGGCACCCCTCGCATACATATTCCTTCCTAGCTAGTTAGACACCATCATCTTCTAGAGCTCCCTTTTCCACAGTAGTATACTCTATACAGAGTACTCTGTACATGACGAGAATATCGCTAGAGACGAGCAAAGTAGATAATACCAGTTCGGCATGTCACGATGCCCCGCTATACATACATTTGCGAGCCGCTGTGAGCCGCGACATGGCCACGGTGTGTGTACCTGAGCGCGAGAGCCACTTTTGGCTCTAGTACCCAATACAAGCAAGCTGTCGACGTCGACGCCTCACCTCCACTCGCTCATTCTTTCAACCTTCAACCACCACCATCTCGGACACGCACTCACGCAACCTCGAGGCGATTTTTCGAGGCTCAGAACCATGGTCCGCATCAAAGAGAGATATCTGCTCGTCAACATCCTTTACCCTCCCGATCCTACAAAGCCAATTGCCAAAACCTCTGTGCCCGACTTTGTTGCTCAGCATCAGCCTACCGTCGAGAAACTGACGCCGGCGGCGCTTCTCAAGGCCATCAGAGCCGAGGTCGCATCCCTATTTGGCGACTACGGCTCTGGGACCCTCGAAGGCCACCTATCAGGTAAGGGGATGCCCTCATCTGTATCTCGTGCGGCCTTGCTGACGACAGGACGCGCCCTCGCGCCCAGTCAAATATCTGTCCCTGGCCACGTCTACCTTTATCCTCCGATGCGCCAGGGCGCACTTTCAAATGCTCTGGGCAGCCCTCGTCGTTATGGATTGCGTCCCTGCCAAGGACGGGCGACCTTGCATCTTCCGCGTCGTCCGCGTCAGTGGCACCATGCGCAAGGCCGAGGAAGAAGCCATCCGCCAGGCCAGAGGGCTCATTCTGACTGCCAAACAAGAAGCCTCGTCGGCCGCGTCTCACGCGACGGCTCTCGGCCACGATTTGCGGGACCGCCTCGCGCTCGACGCCGCCGACATTGCCAGCAACGGTGCCTCCATGGACCAAGACGACGGCTGAAGGGGTATCACTTTTTCCTCGTCACCTTGACTCCGCTATCTACTGGTATCGACATGTCCCCAAAGTCCGGGTCTGTCTCCATCTCCCCGACCCCCGCTGCGCCGGGCGCGGCAGGCTGCGACTGCTCGAGCTCCATGGCCTGCTCCTGCGCCACCCTCGCCTGCTCTTCTTCGGCCTCTCGCTCCATCCGGTCATGTTCTTCCTTTTGGTCAATCCACCGCTCTTGGATATCCCCCACCTCCAGCATGGACGCCTCGTTTCTCATCGCAACGGCCCAAACGGTGTCGTTGGCACCTTCGGCGCCTCCAAAGACGTACCCGCCTGCGCGGTCAATGACCCGCAGCAGATGCAGCATACTCTTCTTGTTCTCCACGGCCAGAACCTCGTACCGCACCAAGCCGTAGCTCTCAATCATGCTGGCTACGGCCTCGTTGAGCCTTCCAAACTTTTCGCTGCGCAGGGCTGGGGACTCGGCTTCGAGGTACGGCGTCATGTACGTCAAGTCGTCGACGTCGGTATAGTACTCGAGGTTAAAGGGCAACTCGTCATACGATGAAACCTTGTCTATCTTGGACAGCACGTTGACATGTGGCATGTCCATCTGGATCATGGCTCGGAGGGACAATAAGACGTTTGAGATGTATAGTGATGGTTGAGTGACGCAGATGGAGTCGGAGAGATGTACGCAGACCAACTGCTCACTGTTAGCCGGCACCGCCGTCGATGGCGCGCGTTGGGAAGAAGCTCACCCTGAAGCCCAGTTTCTGGAGCTTGTAAAAGATGTTCCGGAGCGAGTTGTGGTGAGTGTAAAGCTCGACCTGACCTGGGCAGTCGAATAGGACATAGTCGTCTGCGAATTCTGCCAAGCCCTGCTGCAGCCACTCAAAGTTGTGCTCGAGCTCCTCCAAGGCATACAGGATGCCGCCGTTGGGGCCGAGCCTGTCGTCTCGCATAATGTCCTCCAGCTTGACCAGCCTCCGGATATCTAGCGCCACCGGATAGTTGGTGTGGTCGTTGGCCGGATCGAGGTTCACAACGGAGCACGCGCGGCCGATGGCGCCCATGAATTGGTGCACTGCAGAGCGATTGTCAGTCTCCATCAAGGCAGGGCTGATGCCGCCGACACTCACTGCCATCGCAGTACGTGCTCTTGCCCGAGCCGGGGCTGCCCAGAACCAGCTGTGCGAAGGGCATCTGAGCAGAGTCTCGACAGTGTCTGTCCTTCAAGGAATTGTCGAGCGTCGCGGATAATCCCCAAGGTCCCGATGCGAGGCCGGTCGGGTCGGATATATGTCGGGTATAGTGGGGTAGCAGAGAAGCTCCAGCCAGCTCAGAGCCAAGGATAATAATATAATAATAATATCAACCACGACTCTGCAAACCCTGATCTCCCTCCTCCCGCCCCCTCACTCCCTCGTCTCGCTGCATCACCGGCCACCACGCGCCGCCACACATGATGCTGGCCCCGCGTGTGCATCAGGATCCGCAGCCATGGCTTCTGACCTGTCAAATGCTGCGCAAGCCCTCGACAGCGTCCCCAGGAGCCTCACCCAGGCCATGGAGTCGCCGACCGGGCCATCGTCCGCTGCCTTGAGCACGGCGGTCAGCACGGTGGCAGCCCGCGACGCCTCCGGCTGGGTCGGTCTCTTCGCCTGGCTGCTGCTGGCCATCATCAACCTCGTCTCGACGCTCCTTTACTGGGTCATCCGCATTGCCACCATCAATGTGCCACGCATCCTCTACACGCTCTTCTCCACCAGCTGGACCGTGACCATGAATGCTACCACGCTGTACGCTCGTCCTTCCGGCGTGCAACGCTCTAGGCTCACACACTTTTTAGCATGCTCATTATGGTGGCCGTCGTGTCGGCCGTCAGCTGGGTTGTGAGGTATCGCATCCTCAACATGTATTCGCGGCTCCCCCCTGAGCCTCAGCGCAAGGAGCCCGAGATCGACCTCTTCCCAGACACGCATGATGAGGGTGCAAAGCTGGGGCTTTCCAGCTACCTCGACGAGTTCCTGAGTGCCATCAAGATCTTTGGCTATCTCGAGCGGTCCGTCTTCCATGAGCTCACGCGGAGCATGCAGACGAGGAAGCTCATTGCTGGCGAGACCATCAACCTCGAGGAGGAAAAGGGCTTTTGCATCGTCGTCGATGGTCTTGTTGAAATCTTTGTCAAGCCGGGACTCGACCCCCGGGCTACCACACGACCTCAGCATCATGGCTATGAGTCGTCGGGTGACGAGGACCTGGCGCCTGGTCAGCAGAGATATCAGCTGCTGACCGAGGTGCGCAACGGCGCGCCCATGTCGTCCCTGTTCTCCATCATGTCGCTCTTTACGGAAGATGTCAAGCTGCGGCTCAACGAGGACGAGTCGCCGCGCATTCCACCCTCGGCCAAGAGCGACGACCAGCGGCATGCCTCGTTCAGAGAGGGCGATTCTCGAGAGGCATCCAACGTCCCTGTGTCGATGCCAAACACCCCCCATTTCGACGGAAGCTCGACTCACCCCGCCCCGAGGCCTGAGCATGGGCCCCGCTCAAGTGCTGGCCGGGTCACTTCCAGGATTCCCCCCATGTCCCTGGACGCATCGGGTATCTTGTCTGCACGCTCGGCGCTTCGGCCCGGATTGCCGCATCGGCAAACATCAAGCTCTGCTCATCCGGACATCCTCGCCCGGGCCACGGTTGACACGACAATTGCCATCATACCGGCCAGTGCGTTTCGCCGTCTCATCAGGGTATATCCCAAGGCCACGTCGCACATTGTGCACGTCATTTTATCCCGCTTTCAGAGAGTGACCCTGTCGCACGCCTTCAACTATCTCGGCCTCACCTCCGAGGTGCTGCAGACCGAGAAGAGCATGGTCAAGTACACGGTCTGCCAGCTACCCAACATGTTGCGGGGCGACGCCTTGACACGGCTCAAGGAGAAGTTCAATCGTGAGCGCGAAAAGATTGGCAAAGACGAGGAAACTAAGGGTATCGCCCTGCACAATGCAGCGGCTAACCGTCGCCGCCGATCCAGCAGCACCACGCTCCGTAAGGAGGCCATGCTGCTTTCCATGTCAAACCAGCGGTCTCCCTCGATTGGCGCCGGCAAGTCATCTTCGGTGCGCGAGCGCCAGTCGCCGCATGACTATCGATCCAATCCAGGCGATCTGCTGGCGCAAACCCAGCATGCCCGCACCGCAGGCCGCACGCCTAGTATTGGCCCGTTTACGGGTTCGATATCAGTTCCGTCGAGCGACCTGTTGAGCCCCTTGGACTCGAGATCTTTCAACCCCTTCGACTCTCAAAAGCACGCACGGATATCCATAGATCCGCGCGAGTCTGCCGACGAGGACAATCTCTTCAGAGCCTCTATTCTGGAGTGCATGTTCAAGTCTTTGGGATTGGACGGCGGAGGTCCTGCTTCCAGAGAGCCGGAGTCGATTGAAGGGTCGCCCCGACTTGGTTCGGCTGATCCGAGACGACCCAAAGCCCATTACACAAGCAACGCCTTTGGCTTCATGGGGCCATTCGACAGTTCGGGCGATGGGGACTCGGAGTCTGTGACTTCTAGCGGAATTGCGGTCCACACGCCTCCAAGCGCTCAGGCCTTGTCTCACGAGATGAGCGATGAAGTCGAGATTGTCTTCTTTCCCAAGGGCTCAGTCCTCGTCGAGCAAGGAGAGAGGAATCCCGGCTTGTACTACGTCGTTGACGGGTTTCTGGACATTGGCACGAGCAGCAGCCAAAGCTCGCAGGACATCTTTCAAATGTCGGGCTCGGGGCACGTCAAGGCGGACCCTTTCATGTTCAAACCCGGCAAGTTGGACGCAGACCGGGCTGAGACTGTGGCCCCAGAAGCCGAGAAGCAAGCCAGCAGCCGCCGAAGCATCGCACTGGTCAAGCCGGGTGGTTTGGCTGGCTACATTGGCAGCATATCGTCCTACAGGTCTTTCATCGACGTCGTGGCCAAGACCGATGTCTACGTCGGGTTCCTACCGCGAGCCTGTCTGGAAAGAATCGTCGACAGATACCCAATCGTGCTGCTCACAATGGCGAAGAGGTTGACAAACATTCTGCCACGCCTCATCCTGCACATCGACTTTGCCCTAGAATGGGTTCAAGTCAACGCTGGCCAAGTTCTCTTCCATGACGGCGACGAAAGCGACGCCATTTATATCGTCCTGAACGGCCGTCTGCGATTGGTGGAAGACAAGAAGGACGGCGGGATGGCGGCTCTGGCTGAGTATGGTCAAGGCCAGAGCGTTGGCGAGCTCGAGGTGCTCACGGAAACCGCTCGCTCAGGGACCCTGCATGCCATTCGGGACACTGAGCTGGTCAAGTTTCCGCGTACTCTGTTCAACAGCCTGGCCAAGGAGCACCCCAACATCACCATCAAGATCTCCAAGATCATCGCCTCCCGCATGAGGGCCGCAGTCGACGAGCCGTCGAGGAACAGCGGGAAACAGGCAGGCTCAGGAGCGATTCATAGCTCGAGGAAGTCGACCATGAACCTTCGAACGGTGGCCATTCTGCCCGTCACGGCTGGTGTCCCCGTCGTCGAGTTTGGCAACCGCCTTATGAATGCGCTTGCGCAGGTCGGCCCTCCCAATGGTGCCACGTCGTTGAATCAGGCAGCCGTTCTTAATCACTTGGGCAAGCATGCGTTCAACAAGATGGGCAAGCTGAGGCTGGCCCAGTACCTTGCCGATCTGGAGGAAAAGTATGGACTTGTTGTCTACGTGGCCGGTAAGACTGTTCCACCCGTGTCTTTGTCTCGCCCCCTGTCTACCTGATGAGAATTTTTTACCCATAGGTCATCTCCTGTGTTGGCTTTATTAACTCTAATTTTTTCCTGATTGACGCCTTGACGATTTGCGGACTATGCTGCCTTGATACTTTCCTGGCCTCATGCTAACGTGGACACGTTTCGGCTAGATACCAACGTCAACTCGCTATGGACGCAGACGTGCATCACGCAAGCCGATAGTATTCTTCTCGTGGGTATGGCAGCCGGGTCGCCAGCCATTGGAGAATACGAGAGATTCATGCTCGGGATGAAGTCGACGGCACGCAAAATGCTGGTTCTCTTACATGGCGAACGATTCTCGAGGCCTGGTCTGACCCGATCTTGGCTGCGAAACCGCATGTGGGTCAACGGGGGCCACTACCACATTCAAATGGCATTCAGGAACAACGCCATTCCCGTTCATACCCCTTACAAGAAGCTGGGGCAGGCTCTGAAAGAACGGGTTCAGGTTCTGCAAGCCGAGTTTCAGAAGTACACGTCAAGAAAGGTCCACCACACAGCATACTACTCGCCCGACAGCCCTTATAAAGGCGATTTTCATCGCTTAGCGCGCAGGTTATGCGGCAAATCGATCGGCCTGGTTCTCGGCGGAGGTGGAGCTCGAGGCATCAGCCAGATCGGCATCATCAGGGCAATGGAAGAGGCGGGCATCCCGATTGACCTGATTGGAGGCACGTCCATCGGGGCCTTTGTTGGCGCGTTGTACGCGCGGCACGCCGATATCGTGCCCATGTTTGGTTTCGCCAAGAAGTTTGCAGGCCGCATGGCAAGTCTCTGGCGATTTGCTTTGGACCTGACCTATCCGTCAGCGTCGTACACGACGGGACATGAGTTCAACCGAGGCATCTTCAAGACGTTTGGCAACATGCAGATTGAAGACTTTTGGCTCGAGTTTTACTGCAATACGACCAACATCAGTAAAAGTCGAGCAGAGTTCCACACAAGCGGATACGCCTGGAGATATATCCGTGCGTCAATGTCGCTTGCCGGGCTGTTGCCGCCGCTGTGCGACGAAGGCAGCATGCTTCTGGACGGAGGCTACGTCGACAACCTGACAGTCTCACACATGAAGGGCCTCGGAGTCAACACTATATTCGCCATCGACGTCGGTGCTCTGGACGACGACACGCCGCAGACGTACGGCGACTCGCTCTCGGGGATGTGGGCATTTTTCAACCGGTGGAACCCACTGTCTTCGCATCCAAACCCGCCGACGCTGGCAGAGATCCAAGGTCGCCTTGCGTACGTGTCGAGCGTGGATGCTCTGGAACGGGCCAAGACGATGCCCGGGTGTATTTATATGCGGCCTCCTGTTGAAGAGTACGGGACGCTCGACTTTTACAAGTTTGACGAGCTGTACCAAATGGGCTATCAGTACGGGAAAGAGTTTCTGCAGGGGCTGCGGGAAAAGGGCGCGCTGTCCATGACGGAAGAAACGGGGGCCAAGGAGGCGATGAGACGAACCACGGCGCCCCGACGGGCCAGTATATAGTAGACATCCCGATAGACTCGTGACGTGGAATGAATGTGGTCCCGAGAGGCCGTGACTCTGCCGACATGTTGATCGATGGTCTGGCACCTCAGCCTGACAACCTCATCAAACGTAGTGGTGTACGAATATGAACAGCAAGTCGTCAGGGTAATTGAACAAAGGAGTTTCAGGGCGGTCGCAAGTCTATTTGCGGTCTGGCGTTTCCAGTCCAGTATCCAACGGATGCGACGACTCTAAATGCAGGGACACAGGGTCTTGTACAATACGCGAGTTCAACCCCGCTCGCTCTGTTTGCTTCGCGCAGCGCATTCAAATGCGGGGGCAAAGGCAACAAGGAACTCCAAGGAGACGTCGTGCCAGCCACACTTGCCAGAGCCTCTTCAGCCTTGGGTATCTGTCCTTTCCTTCCTTCTCTTCTCCGCGTCCCACGGCTCCTCGTCTGGTCTCCTCAATGTATTCGTCTCAACTCTCATGCCTTGGCGGCCTTGATAATCTTTTCTGCGCCGTCGACGAGCAGGGCAAAGAGCTTGTCGACGTGCTCGTCGCGCACGGCGGCGACGCTCGTGGACACGCGAATGGCAAACTTCGCGCCAATGACGGTGCCCGTCAGGTAAAAGGCGCCACCGGCGTTAATGGCGGCGTAGAGCTCCTCGGAGCGGGCGTTGACCGTGGCCTCGTCGTCGCCACGGACGCGCAGGGTGACGAGGGCGAAGCGGGCGGGAGTGAAGATGGAAAAGAGGTCCGGGCGGGAGCGTAGCTTGGCCTCGAGCGACTCGGCGAGGACGACGCCACGGCGGACGTGGTCCTGGAGGCCGCGGACGCCATATGCGCGTAGGACGAACCATAGCTTGAGGGAGCGGAAGCGGCGGCCGAGGGGGATCTGCCAGTCGCGATAGTCGGTGACGAGGCCGTCGTCGGACATTTGGTTGCGTAGGTAGGGGGGCTTGATGCTAAGCGAGGAAACGAGGTCGGCACGGTTGCGGACCCAGAGGGCGGAGCAGTCAAAGGTGGTGAGGAGCCACTTATGCGGGTTGAAGTTGAAGGAGTGGAAGTGGGCGACGGAGCGGGCGAGGGGCTTGTTCTCGTCGAGGACGAGGGCGGAGCCGGCATAGGCGGCGTCGACGTGGACCCAGACTTCGGCGGGGGTGCCGACGCGGGGCGCGAGGACGTCGATGATGGCGGGGAAGTCGTCGACGGCGCAGACATCGGTGGTGCCGAGCGTGGCCGTCAGGTAAAAGGGCTCGAGGCCGCGGGCAGCGAGGTCGTCGAGGGTGCGGGCCAGGGCGGGAGCCTGCATGGCGAAGCCGTGTTCCTCGTCGACGGGGACGGTGGCGAAGCGGACGCCGAGGACCTGGGCGGCCTTCTTGGTGCTCGAGTGGGCGCCGGCGCTGCCGAGGGCGACGAGGCGACCGCGCAGGCGGCACGTCTCGTCGTCCTTTTCGTCGGTGGCGTCGGGCAAATGGGCCGTCTTCGCGGCGAGGAACTTGTCGCGGGCCGCCACCATGACGGTCAAGAGGGCCTCGCTGGCGGAGCCGTGGATGATGCCGCCGCCCTGGGAGGGGGCGCGGCTGAGGAAGCACGGAGGCAGGGCGACGATCTCGGCAAGCCAGTCCATGACAATGGTCTCGAGCTCGGTAACGGCGGGGCTGCAAATCCAATTGAAGTGGGCGCCGTTGAAGGCGTTGGACCACATCTCGGCAATGGCGGCCGGGTAGCTGCTGGTGCAGGCGAAGAAGGCCATGAAGCCCGGGCTGGACCAGTGGGTGATGCCGGGCATAATCTTGGCGTGCACGTCGGCCGCGATGGCGTCAAAGGGCTCCGGATCGAGGGGCGCCGAGGCGGGCAGCAGCGGGCGGAGGTAGCCGGGCTCGACGTCGGCGACGACGCGGCGCGAGGGGACGGATTCATGATAGTCGGCGACTTTTGCGCGTGAGCTTTCTGCGGTTGCGGAGGGGGAGAGAGGAAGGGGGGAGAGGCTGTGGGAGGGAACACGATGGGCGCGGGGACAACTCACTTTGGTCGACGGCCTCTTTGGCCGCCTTGCGAAACTCGTCGACATCCATGACCACGTCTCCCGCTCTATGTGTGTGTATCTCTGCTCTGCCGCGCCCAAAACAGCCGGATATGGCGGTTCAGTGAGCTCAGCCTCACCTTTTTCAAGCAAGACCAAAGAGAGGGAAGAAGGGGTGAGGCACGGTTCTTTCCACGATTTACCGAGGCAGGCGAGGCAGGCGAGGCAGGAAGCAGCTAAGGGGGGTCGGTCGGGAGTCGCATTTATGTACGCCCGACGTCCGTCCGTCCGTACCCGCTCCGTTCGGTTCGCCTCCCCCGCGCCGGCAATTCCGCGCCGAGCCCCCCAAGGTGGGATCGCCGAACCCGATCCGAGCCGAAAGGACAAGCCCCTGTCACGCCCTGCACGTCCTTGGCA
>JAPEBW010002003.1:0-16340 GCA_027405785.1 Ophiocordyceps robertsii
ACAGGATCGAAGACGAGAACAACGTATTCCAGCCACAGCTCAACGCGTTGGAACGGCGACGGTGGGAAATTCTCGAAACAACGTCTCTCAACCATAAACACGTTAAATCCCTCGTTAAGATATCCGCTCTGTGGCTGGAAACACAGCATGACCGCGACAAGCTCCCACTAGCAAGCAAGAGTAGACACAAGACGGCACACACGCATTTCGCATCCATTCTCGAACAAGGTGGGCGTGACCTGTTCATCTTATGCGCCTTAACATTCTCGATTACCTCTTTATCCTCAATTGCACCTGGCTTTGCCTCTGCGGCTCAAGAATGGTGGCGGAAGGTCGAACACCCCGCCAACTTCCATGCACTTGCCAGCGAGGTTTTTGGGCAACATTTCTCGAGGAAAGGTGCGTGTATACGGGAGCGTGTTAATTTCAAATCACTGAGTTTTCGCAGACTCGTTGAATCAGCTCAAAAGAAGATTGGACCAAGAGGATGATTCCTGCAAGATCAACCCCCCTAAACGGTATGCTCCAAGCGCTGAACAGCAATTCCGTGACTATATGAACACAGTGGAGGAATATGCGGTCGAATCACGCCCAACCGACTCGCCTGGAACCCCAAGTGTAGGTGATGGGCAGGCGTTTGGAGGGCCTGTGAAACAACTTGCCGCGAGAGCTGTGACGGCAAGGTATACCGAAGATCTTGATGACGACGATGACTCCTACTCGTCCGCCAGCCAGGAGGAAATTATTAGCTTGGTCCCTCCCCTTGATGGTATGTGCACCTCAACCATCAATGAAAATGCTCTAACTTTTCATAGCCCCCCTGGACGGTGTCGTTTTCAAACTCACGCCTCTGGATGCTGTCCACACTCTGATAGAGCCAACATGTGATATTAAAATGACGATTCCACACTTCCCTAATGCCCAGCCATTCATCACAATCACTTGTCCGGAACACTTGGCCCTGAAACTCGTCACTGGGAGACAACAGCTTATGTAGTATTACCCTCTTTTGGATGTCCTGGCACTTTCTCGATGTGAATCATGCCGACCCGGCATTCCCCAGCAGACCAAAACTTCCATCTATGATCCCAGGGCACAATCACGTTCTTTCCACGAAAGTTCTTGCCCACCATGCCCTGAAATACGTCAGCCGCGATGTCGTAGACGCGGAATACGCCAGGCGACTGATCCACGTCAACCACAATCGCGACAACCCCGTCTGGTAGTTTTTCGATGACGGCGTTGTTGTAGGAGCTCCATTCGACCTTTGAGCAGTTGATGTCGACCTGAAAGAGCCCTGAATTAGCTTGAGTCGACTTTAATTATCGCTGCGCACTTTCGTCTTACGCACCTTCGTCCGGCACTTTTCCAGGATCTTTTCGTCCGAGTGGCTTTTTAGCTCGATCAGTTCCATGCCCGAATGTGCCTTTAGAGCAGGTAATGTCAAGTCACGCCCTTGCAGTGCTATCTTTTGGCAGCGTGAGAGGGTTGAGCGTGCAGCCTGACGCGGGGGGGAGGGGGGGGGGGGCATGGGTTGTTTCTGAAACTGATCGAGGAGAGGGGATAAGAGCCCCAACACGGTACCTCAGGTCTCCGGTCGATTGTCGACCCGAGACCGAAAACGGCAACCGGAGTTTTCATTCGTTCAAGATCTACCCACATATCCACATATCCACATATCCACATATCCACATATCCACATATCCACATATCCACATATCCACATATGTACTATCCCACATATCCATTTATCCACTTAGTCCATCTATCCGTCTTTCCATCTATCCATCTTCTCTTTCGTCCCGTACAATCACGAATCATTTTTACTAATCTTCCCGGTTATTTTCAGCAAACGTCTAAGAAAATGTTCTGTAGTAGTATAAGTATCCCCCGCCTCGTAGAGGTTTATTGCGCTAAAAATTGCGAACGTTGTCGACGTTACTGGCGCATTCTCCCGAAGCCTTTATTGCCACATTTCCTTCTCCCTCTAGGTCGAGAAACGAAACACAAAGAACATGCCTGAGACAATCCTGTCGCTGCTTTCGAGACCAAACCCTACCCCGAGGGCGTGGAACATCAAGGATGCACAGAACACTATTGTTAGGAGCGAGTTTGGGATTGAAACCTGCCAACCATGGCCTGATTTCAACTACAAGAAGCTGAAAAACGTTTTCAAGGACGTCGTTAAAGCCCCATGGAGGAACGCACCACCCGAGATATCCTTCTCCAAACTTGATCGGACCTTTAGCGATGAGGACGGGTTTGAGCATCAGATACTCAGCAGAGAAACAATCCCAACAGTCAATGCTGCCCTCCAGCACGCAGGACGCGTGCTCAACTACAATGGCAATACCGAACTTCATATCGGTCGCCGTGGTCGCTGCAACTACGGTCAGGACGCTCGATTGCATCCCGACTGGGCCCTCATCCAAGGAGAAGTCTATGCGGGAAATTCATTCTACGACCTACTACCGGGCGATTCCAAGTTGTCAAAAAGGTGGACCCCGAGCCTTCGCTACGTTGACGAGCAAGAATGGAAGAAGCCTATCCAACAAGTTTTGACCTATGCCAACGACGTCGGTGTTCGATACGGGTTCTTGATTACTGATGCGACTCTGGTCGTTTTCCAGTTCGCCAGGGAGGAGGTTGGTCCAGGCATAGCTGCTTTGCGAGAAAGAAGGGAACCACGAGTTTCGGTTCACCAACGCGTCCATTCTGGAGATACAGATTTGTCCACATCAGTGGGAGCAATATCGTTGGAAGAATCCCGAACCACTTACTCTTACGTCGAAACAGGAAAAGGATTGGAATACAAGCCGCCAAAGTGCCAGGTCATTGACTGGAACGCCCAGGGAGATGGAGTGAGTGCTGACGGTCAGATTAGCATTGTTTTATCTCTGTCTCATGGCTGGCTACGGTTGTAGCAATATAATGACAGAATACCCAGATTTGGACTCTTGGTGTCAGCTTCAGAATGGAACCTTCCGGCACAACACTTCGGGTTTGGTCAAGAAAAGTCTCCACGCCAAGGACAAATATGCAAGCGCCACGCCGGGGGAAGTGGACGGTGAAGAAGAGGAAGTCCAAGCAGCTAACAACCCTTGGGCAGAAGGATCTGGAGAGGAAACGAATCCGGAAGGAATCACGGCGCAAGGTGAAGGGGAGAGTCCCGAAATCGACATGTTTGTGGAGTACGGCGGGCAGAGATTTTTCACCAAGAGAGATATTATGGAAATGGAGTTCGATACTGTTAAACGGGCTTACTGCTATTACCGAAACGACGGGCGCGCAATCCACATTTCCGAGGACTTGGACATTTATGACCGGGAAGCTCAGATTTGGGGTCACTTTCAGGGAAGCGACTGGGTTCCGGCTGGGACTGAGACCGCTGGTTCGAATGGTTAAAAAGGTAATGGCATTGCTACATGTGTGATCTGTAAAACAGTACAGAGTACGTGGCTGGGTAATACGCTTGATGAACAACTTCTATCACAATACGAGGATGTGGTGGCGTACGATGGCTGGGTCCAAGAAACGTGTCACTTTACGGTGATGGGAAACATTCCTAGGCCCCATTTGTATGTAAAAGAGTTACAAAGGGTCCAGGGGTACCGCGCTTACCAGATGGGGGGAAGGAGGGAAGGAGGGAAGGAGGGAAGGGGCAAAGGGGCAAAGGGGGCCGACGTGGGCCGGCCTGATTGGTGGTGCGACAAAATGGAGCGGCCCCTACCACTGCCACGCCCCACTTTCCTTGGTGTCTGTGGCTTACTAAGCAAAGCTTCCTTTTCCAACCACACACGTCGTAACCTGGACACATCCCACGATAACTCTTCCCCATACATCTCAGTTCTGCCGAGGTTCCATTTCCGCAGCGGAACCATGAGCGTACCACGGTTCATCACGGAAGATGCATGGGATGGGCCTGTATCGACTTCCTGGAAGGATTTCAAGTCGGCTAAGCTTGGAAGATTTTCCCCGCTCAGCGACCGCATCGAATGGCTCGAGTATCTCGGATCCGGCGAAGACGGCATCGTTTTCAAAGTTCGATTTGGCCAAGATGAGCCTGTCGCCATGAAAATTGTATGTGGCTGATTGCTCGCGCAAGAGTATCCCTGCTGATCATCATTGCCCTCGCTCTTTCTAGTTCTGGCTTACCAAACGACCGAAGCCGCACATTCTACCCGGTGGAAACCCTGTTATTCAATACTGGTCTTTCGAAAAAGAATGTCTGAATATGGCTATTATCAAGAAGATTGAGTCGGCAATGAAGCAAGTTGAGGGTGATCCCAGTCAGGAGATCATTCTCAAGAATCCCGAGAACCACCAAGACGCTATTCACAACTTGCGAGCGTTTAGCGATGAGGCACGGCTATCGCCAAGACGCCATCCAGAGCCTATATCGCCTCCACCTTTCCCAAACATAACCGCCTGCTATGGCTGGACGAAGGTCATGCGAGATGACATACCTCTTGTACGCCCGCCTGTGTGGAACTATGTGGATGGAGATGTCGACTGGCACTGGGCCATCATCTACGAATTCGTCCCAATCATGGATCAAGATATCAAGATTGGCCAAGCTCAACTCGATTTCTTCCACATAACTGGGTTTTCCCTTGAGCCTTATAGGTACATGAATTGGCGCGGAGGCCGACTGATTGACTTCAGCGACCTTGCAATCCCCCTTGTTACCCCCCACCTATGGTGGGATAGATCTGGCAGCTTTCCTCGAGATGCTGAAAAATGGTTCAGAACTCGGATCTGCTGCACCTCGCCAGAGAGAAAGCCAAAAATAGTTCGTCGAAGGTGACATCTGGGTACTTTGTTGCTCAGTCAGGACGTTGTACTCAGACGTGTGCCACGAAACTTGGTGCTTTCTACGTTTCTCTCCATAGTTATTTGCAATCAATAGTCTGATCGTGTCGAGAAAAGCAGGCCAACTCGAAGTCATCAGATCCTTGTATAGTGAGCCTCGACAGTTCGTTAAATACGCATCTGCCGCTGCCGGAACGGAGGCGTCGAGCCGCTGGATGCATCTTCAACGCCGAGAGTAGGGCTGGACATCCATATCGTGGTCGGACAAGCCCTGCAGCGTAACTTAGTCCAGCGAGCGTACCTTCTCGGCCAAGATGCTCGACCGTCGGTCCTGGGCAACGAGGGATGAGGTTCGCGGCTGATCCACGGCTGCACTCGGCGCATCTGCAGCCCCCGCCCCCACCATTGACCGACCCGCCTTCCCAGCTTTCGTCAGCAAGCTTCACCGAATCGCCAACGCTCAAAAACCACCACCAACACCAACCCGGAAGCCCGGTCCAGCCAGCCCATTGACCCCCCCCCCCCCCCCTGCCAGACGACGTCGAGCACAGTACCAGCTCGACCTCCTCCTCCCGCCGCCCGCCGCCCGTGACCTCGGCATTGCTGGGAAGCGCCAATCCGCAAGTCCCTCCGATCACGCCATCGTCGGGGAGAGAAGGGGAGACGCGCGAGTGATAAAGGGGGAGGAAGCTTCCCGCGCCGGCCATGGAGGCGCCTCTAGACTCGCAGGTGGTCGAGCCACCGCCGCAGCAGCAGCAGTCGCAGGCGGGCGCGCAGCAGGCGGCCAAGGACCTCTTCGCGGGCGCCGTGGGCGGCATCGCCCAGGTCTTGATCGGTGCGTGTGCCCGAGAGGCCGAGGACGCGGAGCCCTTGCTGACTTGACTGCGTGACTCGACCGACAGGCCAGCCCTTTGACATTGTCAAGGTGCGCCTGCAGACGACGAGCCAGTATGCCGGCGCCCTCGACGCGGCCGCCTCCATCTACCGACACGAGGGCGCCCTGGCCTTTTACAAGGGCACGCTGACGCCGCTGCTGGGCATCGGGGCGTGCGTGTCGATCCAGTTCGGCGCCTTCCACGCGGCGCGCCGCTGGTTCGAGGCCCGCCAGCCGGGGGCCCAGCGCCTCTCGTACGGCCAGTACTTCGCCGCCGGCGCCTTTGCCGGAGTCGCCAACGCCGCCCTCTCGGGCCCCATCGAGCACGTCCGCATCCGCCTGCAGAGCCAGCCCCACGGTGCCGCCCGTCTCTACGCCGGCCCGCTCGACTGCGTCCGCAAACTCGCCGCCGCCCACCCGCGCGGCCTCGTCCCCGCACTGTACCGCGGCCAGTGTGTCACCCTCCTGCGCGAGGCCGCCGCCTACGGGGCTTGGTTCGCCGCCTTTGAGTACCTGATGAACGCCGACGCCGCCCGCAACCGCGTCGACCGCGCCCACGTCCCCGCCTGGAAGGTTGCCCTGTACGGCGGCCTTGCCGGCGAGGCCCTCTGGCTCGCGAGTTACCCCTTCGACGTGGTCAAGAGCAAGATGCAGACCGATGCCCTCGACCCCGCCGCCCGCGCCTACCCGACCCTGCGCAGCTGCGTCGCCGCCACGTGGCGCCGCGACGGCTTCGCCGGCTTCTGGCGCGGCATCTGGCCCACGCTCTTCCGCGCCATGCCCGTCAGCGCCGGCACCTTTGCCGTGGTCGAGATGACGATGCGCGCCATCAGCTGAGGCCCCCCCCCCCGTCCCGGATCTGGTTGTCCGAATGTACCATTCTCGTGTGGTTGACTTGTTGTATACGCCCATCGTTGAAAAAAGGCGGAAAAGAAGGATAAAGGGGGACCTGGCAAGAAAACATGTACTACAGCGGGTATACAAAGGACACGGCTGGCCTCTTCAGTTCTGGGGGCCTGGTGAATTAGACACGCGGCTACGGCATAGAGACGGACGGAGCCGGCAAGAATTGATCGCCTGGGTTTGGCAACAGTGTGGCTGAGTGACTTGACGGCATACAAGTGCTTGACGATATTGCTCGCCCCGGAGCTTCATCAGTGATGCTGCTAGACACGCAAGACGGGACATGCACATGGCCCAGTCCATCCAAGCCTCAACTCCCCCCCGTCCGTCACCACCCGACATTCTCGTTGTTTTCGACCCGCCTCTCCAGAATGTGCCTGGCATTCACCGGCGTCAGTGCCTCGAGCCCCAGCTCCTCGAGCACCTTGCGCGCCTCATCGTTGCTGGCAAAGGCCCTGTCGCTCGCCTCCTTGAGCGTCGTGCCGCCCCCGCCCGCCGACGCCGGCAGGTTCAGGAGCCGCGTGCCCTCGCGCAGCGCCTCGAGCGCCGACGAGCCCCCGGGCAGGTAGCGGTCCACCAGAGCCAGTATGGCGCCGCCGTCGTGCGCAAATTGCGCCGCGCCCAGCGTGGTAAACGACTGCCGCATCAGCACCCCGTTCCAGAGCATGTCCTGCAGCCGGTCCAGCGCCTCGTGCCAGACGCGCCGCAGCGACGCCGTCGACAGCGCCTTGGACAGGAAGTCGAGGTTGCGCTTGAGGACGTGCAGCGGCTCGTCCAGCTCAGGCGTAATGGACAGATGCGAGGGGTCGTCTTTTATCAACACGAGGTCAGCCGCTTGGTTACCGAGGCCAGAAGACCTGTAGGCAGAAGGGAGCCGACTCACCCAAGACGGCCGTCTCGCCCACCGTCGTCCACTGAACCTGACTAAGGTAGGCGCGAAAGGCCTTGGAGTGCGACTCGGCCAAGGCCCCAATCAGCAGCTCCTCTGCCGCCTTGCGGCGCATCGTGTACGCGGCAACCGTCTCGTCAAAGATGCCGCTTTCTTCGTCAATCTCGCCCGACGTGTCGGGAAGGCGGCCCTGGAGGCCGTCTCGACCGACCTCGCTGCTCCGTCGTTGCGCATCGCGAGCCTGAATATCTTCCCACAAGGCGGCAAAGAACTAGGCGCATGGTTAGTCACGCGGCCCCTGGAACCAAGGATACGCGCGCGCAAAGCACCACTCACCTCCTCGTCGCTCCATTCCGACAAGGTGCTGGCGACCCGGTCCGCGCTGCCAGCCACCTTGCACAGCGATTCCAGGGCGCCCGTGCCCTCCAGGGCAGCCAGTTGCTCCTTGGTTGCTCCGTGCAGGGTCCTGCCAATGGTAGAGGTTATGGACTGGTAAGCCTCCAGGGACCCTCGCAGCCGGTCGTGGTAGCCGTCGAGTATGTCGAGCTGGATGTCGGTGAGGAAGCGAATCTTGTGCTTGAGCTTGCGCAGCCGCTCGTACTTTGACGTCACGGCTCGTAGCAGGTCCAAAATGCGCACGGCGGCAAAGGTAGGCTTCATCTTGCCCGCCACGGCATAGTCGTAGTCGATTTTCCGCGCGTCCTGCGACTCCAGAATCTTTTCAAAACGTTCAAGCGCAAAGTCCCGTTCCACCTGGAACCAGGCATCAAAGTGGTTGTCCAAGACATCGGCAGCGAGACCGGCCCAGCCGACCTCGGGATCGCCGCCGTCGTAGCTGTATCGCGTCCGAATGTCGTCGTCCAGGGCCATGAGCTGTGACATGAATGCGCTCAGAAAAGGGGGGTTCTTGATGGCCTCGGTTGCCACTGCTTGCACCTTCTCCCTCATGACGGGCAGCAGGGCGGTAACCAAGGCGCAGACGGGGTCCAGGTAGGCCGTCCTGTGGTGGAGCTGGCCGTTACGGAACTTGGCCGACAGGAGGTGGCCGAGGTTATCGCGGAAGAAGGTCTCCCACTTATCAATTGTGGCGAGGAACCAGGGAAAGCAGTGCGAGCCGACGGCCTGCAGGCTGCTCGTGGGCTTGTTGCTGAGGAAGTGGAAGCGGAATTCGGCCACAAACATCTTGGCCATGACGTCCAAGGGGAGGAGCGAGACGACGTTGGGGCTGTGCACAAGCTCAGGCATCTGGAGATCAAGGAGCTTTTCAAAGCATGCGATCCACTCGTCGTCCATCTGCGACTGCGGGTCGACGCGAGGCCATTGGCGCTTGTTCAAGACGGCCTCGAGCTCGGCCGACATGGTCTTGGCCATCTCAGTCCAGAGAACGTCGGTGACCGTCTCGACATGGTGGACCAGGTGCAGGCCCTCGCTGCCCTGAACGGCCCTCAGCTTCACGGCGAGCTCCTTGAGGCGAGCATAGGGCTCAAGAGCAGCCTTGGGTCTAGCGGGCAGATGCGATCGGGCCTCGGCGCGCAGGGCTTCCACGTCTTGCAGCAGGAGCAGGTATTTTTGGGCGAGGTCGACGGTCTGGAGCTTCTTCATGGGCTGCTGGAGGCGAGCAATGGCTTCGCTCGGGGCGTCGGAGGCGGCGGCGACCTTTGCGCGGACGTCGATGCTCCGCTGCAGCTGGTTGAAGTCGTCGATGCGGGCCTGCATGGACACGTGGCGGTCCTGGGTGGTGCGGCGGGCGTCGTCGAGCTCCTTGACGGCGTCGTCGAGCTGCGACTGGAGCTGGGTGCGCTGCGTCTCGACGCTGGCGAGGAGCTCGTCGAGGGTGTCGAGGTCGGCCGTGGACTGGAGGCGGTCATCGAGAAAGTCCTCGACGCGCATGTCAAGGGAGGTCCCGGGCGCGGTTTCGGAGAGGGTCGTCATCTTGCCATGACTTGGTGAAGCGCAGAGATGCTTGTCGAGGAGGGCTCGCGGCGTCGTTTGTGTGAGGCCTTGGTAAGGGTTTACCGAGAGATGACGTGGGAATCGTAACTTACCAAGCTGCCACTTTGCACCGATAGCTGCATAGATGCGGTGAATGCAACCATGGCCGACCACGGTGGCGATGCCGGGGCCAGCCGAATATTCTTGTATCCAGTAATCGGCCTCCAAGGCGCCCTCTATCCGTACTCTCAATGAAATGTACAAAGCTCTTGTCACCACCACGTGAGTACGAACACATTGTCTCACTTCATAAATTCACTGCCCGTCTGTGTCACGTCGCCGAACTTTCCACTCTATTCCAAGAGGGATGGGGGCTTCGTGGCGGTGGTGTGTCTCTGATTAGACACGTGTTCCTGCAGGGTAGGTCGCACACCTTGAGCCGGACACCCAAAAGAGGGCTTGCATATTAAAGGCACTCGGTGGGCTTGTTCCTCCGCATTGCTAGGGTTGTCTTTATTTTCCCTGACGACCAATGAGAATGGCATACGTGATGGGGAGATGAACTTGGTGCCTGACCCAGCAGTGTGCGCGCCATGTTGTGCGCGCCGAGCCGGACCCCGGACCTGGACGAGCTGCGCTGGATGGTGTTGCCGGGGGACGATTGATGGCGAGCTGGTGCGCTCAATGTTCATGCAAGACTGACTTGGTGGAGAATATCAGCCTGCGGGCGGGAGATTGGTTCAGCTCGTGAGTAGTTTTCCGGCACTCTCATGCTGATTCCTCCCAGGTCGACGATGCCTGGGTTTAGGAGCTGGGGGTACAAATAGCCCAGGCTCGATATCGAGATGCTGAAATGTATGTAGACTCGCAATGGTATTCGAACAATTTTGGCCAGCTAATCCACGACGAGAGAAGCGCGGCGCATCGTATGAGGGTACAAGCTTGAGCCTCATCGGCGCCCTCGCGACAGCTCTCCCCCGCCAGCGCGAGCAGCGAAAGCGGGTACCTGTACCTCCCCTCTACGTGGCGCAGCCTCAGCCCTCGCCTTCTCCCGAGCGGCCCCACAGCCGCCGACGCCCCACTCAACCCCCCCTGCCCTTCCCGCATGGGGCCCGGGCCGGGGGTACGTACCCGTCGTCCCGTCAACCCGCCAGAGTCAATAAAAAAGGACGTGGCTGGGCCAACCGCGGCCAGCACCTAGGAAGCACTGCCATGAAGAGGTTGGGGAGCACGGTGCGTCGTCACCTCGTGTATCTACCGTCTCGTTCCCCCTTTCCCCCCCAGCCATCGCATTTTATAGAGGGAGAAAAAAAAAAGACTGCGTGAGTAAGAGTGAAGCTGCAAAGGTCAAGTTCGCTTTCGTCATACCCTCTCTCTACCAACTCATTGACTGTCTCTCCTCTCTCTCCACAGGCTGTGTTCTCCTCCATCTAGAGAGAGGCACATTCCTCAAACAAGGGTTCCCTCCATACTTGACCCAACTCTGCAGCAGCAGCCTCACCAAGCATTCCAGCTTCTTTGCGACTCACACCCCCGGCAAGACGATCCTCCATTCCAGCTGGCCCTCCGCATTCTTCTCGCCGTCAACGAGACAGCCTCATCGTCTGCGCGGATCGTCCCGAGACCTTGAGGATTCCCAAGGCGGCTTCGAGAGCGTGAGCGCGCGCGCGCACAGATACACCAGTGTGGAGGTTGAGCCCATCGCTCTCTCCCTCGCGCTTGCTTCCGCCGTGGAGGAGGTGTCAGGCCGACTGCCCGGCGCATGGCCAGCGAGAGCGCCTCGTCGAGCTCTCGTCACACCATGGTTGCGTTCCAGGCCGGCTGGTCCCGTAGGGCCCCTTTCCCTTTCCACTTGCTCCACGGAAGAGTCGAAGCTAAGACGTTGATGCCCAGGGTTCGTGCCGTTTCTCGGCTATCACCATGTCCTCATGATATTGATTGTCGTCGCAATCATCCTGCTGTGTACGTCTACCCCTCCCTCCCCCCTCTTCCTCAGCTAACTGCTTGTGTAAAGCACTCCTCCTCGCCGGATGCTCGTCGTCGTCACCACTCATCCCCGACATCTTCCTCCTCTCGCTCTACTACCAGCACTACGAGGCCGTCCCAGACACGGCCCAGGTCGACTACAATGTCCACACGGCCATTGAGAACATTGCCGGCGGCGCCAGCATGCAGGCCCGCGTCGGCTACTTTGGCATCTGCGTCAACCCGGACGGCGGGTCTTGGCTCTGCAGCAACAACGCCACCGCCCTCGCAAAGGAGGTCTCGGTCGACCAGGACCCTCTCAACCTCATCTGGCTCGCCGCCCAGTTCAAGGACATGATTGTCTTTCCCTATCTGATGTGGGTTTCTTTCCTTGCTCCCCACCGACTTGTGACAACGGTATGCTGACTTGGCCGCCGTATAGAATCATCGCCATCATCTTCGCCTTCCTCTGCTTCCTCCTCCTCGCCACCTTTCCCGGCTGGCACGAGGAGGAAGACTCGGAAGGCTCCGAGCGCGAGGTGAAGCCCTTTCCCTCGCGGCCCGTCTCGCAGATCGCCCTCGCCATCATCTTCATCGCCTCCATCTTCGTCCTCGTCTCGGTCCTGTGGCAGCACACGGCCTCGGTCGCCGCCTCCATCATCGCCCAGGACTTTGGCAACGGCGCCGTCCGCAGCGGCGTCGGCACCAGCGCAATGGTCATGGGCTGGTTTGCCTTTGCCCTGCTCATCATTGTCACCATTGGCTTGCTCGTCATGATACTGAGTATACGCGTCCTCGGACAGATGATGCGTGACACGTGATGTGGCCCCCCTTGGACACGAGCCTGAGCCGAGACAAGAGGTTGGGGGAGAGGAGATGAAGGAGAAGAAGATCATAATGGGCGACACAAGCAGCCGCAAGACGGAAGCCGTCAGACCACCCCCGAGACACGAGTCCGCATCGAGACGCCATCACCACCTCCTCATCCACGACGACGACCCCAACTCCCCTCTCAACCAGTCGATATTATCCCCGACAACGAAGCAGTCGGCGAACTCCAGCCTGACCCCTACCCAACAGTAACCGCCCTTCCTTGCACCCCGTCCAGTTCCTTCGACCCGTCCAGCCTCTTCGACCACGCTCGACATCGGCAGAGTCGAAAACAGGAGAAAGACCGAGAGGAGCAAAAGGGGGGCAGAACCCACCATATTGCATTCAGCAGCAACAGCTCAGATATATACAGGACGGGGATCATGTTTCCCCGCCAATGACAGATGCGCCCCATGTTTGGAACGAGTCTTTTTTTGTGTTTTTATCGTCGTCATCGTTCACGTCTGGGTTGGCTTAGCCGTCCTTGCTGCGGTGTGTCGCGAATGGACCCTTTTACTTTTCTCATGCCTCCTCCCGCCCCTCTCCCCTCACGAGACGAGGGAGAGCAAAGGGGGGGAGCCGACATGCTCGGCCAACGTACTATACAACGGAATGAAGAAAATAATGCGAGACTTACATTGCGCTCGCAAGCCATGTTATACTGATGAAAAGGGGCCGGGGCAATGAGACCGTCTGCTTCAACTCTAATGACATGAACCAAAACTCTGGAACCCCTTTCAAGGATATCCCTTGTCGTATTGCTTCGGGCAAGGCGTGCTAGTGACTGGAAAGCCCCGTCGCAAGTTGA
This sequence comes from Ophiocordyceps robertsii, assembly GCA_027405785.1. Classification (NCBI taxonomy): domain Eukaryota; kingdom Fungi; phylum Ascomycota; class Sordariomycetes; order Hypocreales; family Ophiocordycipitaceae; genus Ophiocordyceps; species Ophiocordyceps robertsii. The sequence continues at coordinate 13,054 of JAPEBW010002003.1, forward strand.
GCAAGGGGATGATATTCGCAAACGTCTACCGTCCACCTTCCGCATTCACACTATCCAACGCCCGTCATGTGTTACTTATCCTATTGAGACGCCAACCTCCGCAGCCGCCTATCCCGCTGGTTAAACGCCCCTGGTCCCAAAGCAAAGATGCTACCAATCCAAGCACGTACCCTCCCCCGTCTAGAGCCGACACCCCTCAGAGCCGACACCCCTCAGAGCCGGAAGGGGTGCGCCTCCGTGTTGAGCACCCATTCATCCAGATTGATCACGTCTGGCTCCGAGAAGAGGAGAAAGTAATACTTGAGCGTCTCCGCCATCCAGAAACTCTCCATCTCGTCCTTGGTCCTCGGCTCCTCCGATAGCACGTTGTCCACGGCGCTGTTGGCAATCGAGGTCCTCGTCGCCCGAACCGTCGCCTCGAACATTTGCCAGCCCTTGTCCATCCATTCCACATCGCCCGTGATGCGGTACATGTACCACACCGACTCGATTGCTTCAGGTCTGTGGCGATGCCCGTTAGTAAAGATCCCCGTCGAGAAGAGAACGAGCCGAAACGAAATGGGGAATGCAGCCCGACATACCGCAAGATATACGACGCCGACGGCACGTCCACGAAGCCCGGAGGCAGCTTTTCACGCTCAATCTTCCCCAAGACAAATTGCTCGTGCGACTGCGGCTTGTCCGCGGCTGACACGTCCGACTTGGACGCCTGTGGGGCTGGCCGCTTGGGCTTGGACGGTCCGTCGGAGTCGTCTTCGTCGGCCTCCTCGGTGTCGTCGCCTGCTAATGAACTCTTGGGAACATCAAGCTTGGAGCCTTTGCCAGTCTTGAACTTGCGATTCATGGCGCCTAGGCCTTGGCTCACCTTTTTCCTGAGCGACGGAGGCAGCTCGGATCCGTCGTAGTCGTCCCCATCACCGGAGCTCTCTCGGCTGCTCTTGTCTTGCTCTGGGACAGCCGCTCGTTTGTCCATGACACTCGGCTTGTCGCCCTTGGATCCGCCCTTTGGCTGAGAGGCCGTGATGTTTGCACTGCCGTCCGGTGTGTCGGGTTCGTCGTCTTCCGAAGAGGCTTTGGCACCATTCGCTCGGCGCACCTTCTTCGACCCATGCTCCACCTCCCACTCTTTTACTTTCTCGTCTCGCCGACCCTTGGCCGGGTCGAGCTCCTCCCACCACCGAGTCTTGTTGAAGTCGCACCGGTCCTTGGAAGAACACGGAAGGACGTGCCCAAACTCTGGCATGATGCCCGACAAGGTCGACTGGTAGGCCCACACGCAGCCGTTTGTGAGTTTCTTGGCGGTCTCAATGTCCTCTTCCCTGTCAAAGAGCTTGCCTCCGAGCCCATACATGCCACCGACGAAGCAAGTCAGGTGAGCCACCTCGTACTCATAGCGAAAGTCTTCGACCGAGTCTCGGTAGGTGCTCAGCTTGGCGGGAAATAGAATATCCCAGCTGCCCTTGATCATGGGGCGGAAAATAAGCCACTTGTTAATGGCGCCGACCGCGTCCTCGTAGAGCTTCCGGTACTTGGATTCTCGGCCGCCGAGAAGCAGGTATTCCTGTAGCCAAAGTTAGCCAAGAAGGAGTCGGCCGTGGGGGGGTTCTCACCTTGGGAAAATATTCGTAGGCCGAATCCTGTCCACCGCCCACATGGAACTTTTGAAGCCCATATCCGCCGGGAACCAGCCCCTGGGGCACGCAGTCCCAATTCGACCTTTGTCCGTCTGCGGCAAAAGGTCCATCCCGCTTCTCTTTGCTCATTGTTGTGCCATCGGGCGCAGCAATTGCCGAGTCTCCGATGGACCTGCGTTGCTTCTGGCCCTCCGGAGCACTGTCAAGCTCCTTCTGCCTGTTCGAGTCAAGGACAGAGCGCAGCCCCCTTGACTGGCCGCCAAAGCCCTCGGGCTCACTGAGGACCTCCTGAGAATCCACCTGTTCCTTGGCGCTCTCGCCGAGCGAGTCCCGCAGGCTTGTGGCTGTCCTGTTGCACCCTGAAGCGTCCAGGGCTTCGGGAAACATGCCCGGGATGAGCGTCCCTCTCTTCTGCAGATCAACCAGAGCATTGGTGATGCGGTCGATGGCGTCGTAGTACTTGTCTTGGAAGGTTATCTGTGCCAGTCGTGTAAACTCCATCGAGAGGGTAGCTAGTTCGGCGATGCCGACTTGACTGGCAGTATGGGGCTGAGATGTGTACTCTGGTTTCCACTGATAGTACAGCAGCGGCATCCGGTTGGGGGTATCGAATATGCCCATCAAAATGTCGGCCAGCTCCGTGGCCTTGTCCAGCAGAAAGGAGTAGTTGCCCTGAGTTCCTCCACTGACGTCAAAGGCGGCAATCAGGCCGCCGAGATATCGAATGGTGGTTTCAAAGACGGGGATATCGGAGCGGGTGGCATAAGTAAAGTCGATATCCTTGACGGCCTTTGCCGCCTCGTCAAACTCATTCTTCATGCCGGCGATCCACAAAGTATCAAGGGTATCGACCAAGGTGGCGGCCCAGCCACAGAAGGGATCCCGGGAGCGGCCCGAGTTGGGGGAGAGCTCGTCGTGCATCCATGCATGCTTCCTGTAGCCAGCCCAGGAGCGGGCCAATTCCGTCTTGACCTTCTTCTGCCGTTGCAGGCGTGTGTCCTTTGCCTGTTTGGACTCGGGGGCAAAGTCGAACTGGACCTTGGGAATCTTGTTGGCGGCACCGGTGGGAAGCGGGATGATGGACTCCTTGAGCAGTGGGAAATGCTCCTCGGGCTTGGTCCAGTGAACCCGACCATTGGCGGGCGGGCGCGACTCGGGGGCGGCGCCCTTTGGGGGGCTTTTCCAGCCCTGGGGCACCTCGTCTTTGTTGGTCTTGTCTGGAGAGGTTGTGTCATCGACACCGTGCTTGGAGGGCCGGGAGCCTGTGCCGGCCGGCTTCCCTTCCTTGGTGCCATCCTTGGATGACGGGGGAGGCTTGAGGTCGACTCGCTCGTCACCGCCCGCTTTTCCCTGACCGACTTGGGCTGGCTTCGACTTGTCGTTGGGCCCGGACTCTCCCTTGAGTGGCTCCTGCGGACGGTTGGCGACGAGCGACTTGACATGTGCACGGTTCGGGCCCTGAGGCGCGGCTTCGGGGACTGGAGGCGGCGGGCGGCGCGTGGCGGCCAGGTCGAGGTTAGGGGTCCATGGATTCTGGACGAGACGGTAGAGCATGAAGACGAAGACGACGGCGCAGAGGGTGAAGAGCCTGTACCTGCGTTTCGGCATTGTGGAGGCCGGCTGCTGGTGCTTCTTGTCGGTTCAAGGGATGAG
>JAPEBW010002004.1:0-16336 GCA_027405785.1 Ophiocordyceps robertsii
CCGGCTGACTCGCGGCCGCGGCGGCAGCAGGGCGGGCCGGGGGACGCTGCGGGCCAAGGTCAAGGTACCCCGGAGTTGGAGCACCCCACAAGTTTATCAGGTCAGGTGAGCCCTACGTAGGGGGAGTCCTCGGCCCATGCGGCCAATTGCTGACGTCGTTGCCGTTCCAGCTTCTCCGACATGGCCGAGTTGGCGCAATCGAGGCTGTTGGATAGAGTTGTGTTTTGGATTTGGATAGAGTTATGCTTTGGCCCGGGTCGTCGGTGCCTGCCTACCTACCTAGGTACAGAAATGCACCGCCGGTGGGTGGATGCAGGGCCACCTAGGTACAGGTAGAGCCTCGCCACCCCACCAAGCAGAGACCACTGAAGACCACCGAAGCCCACTGAAGCCCACTGTACCCCACTGAAGCCCACCGAGGCCCGCTCAAGTTTCCCTCCCCCGCCAAACGCCGCTCGCTGCCCCACCAGCGTCTGGGGGAGGCATTTTCGTCTAATCTTTGTTCTCGCCACTCTCCTCTGCATGCCTCAAAAGGGGCTCGATTCTGCCCTAGAACCCCTGGAATAACCAAGGATGTGAAAAAAAGGCAACTCGGCGTCGGCAGCCAGCGGCAAAAGGCGGAATGCCGCATGCATGTGCTTCGCGAGCCATGCAAGCTGCTTGTCGCTCAGCCAGGGGCGGAGCATACTGTACGCGTCTTTCGACCTTGGGACGAGGCATTGGCCGGCCGAGTCACGCGCGCCGGGCGGCGCGGGGGGGGGGGCCTCGGCATCTCCCACGCTCTTCCATTGTTGTTCGCTCTCCCCTTCCCGCGCGGTGTGTGGTGCGGCGCGCGGGAAACCCCCTTGACTCCGGCCTTCAGCCTCGGGGTTGAAAGTCGGGAGCGCGCGCGAGCATCTGCCCCTTGAAGCCGGGCTTCTTCAGCTTTGGCGCCGGCGGGTGAAAGCCGGGAGACGCCATGTTGGCCGGATACCGAGTATCTTGGCGGGCCGAGATGGGCATGCATGCACGTCTTCGGTGAAGAGTGCGGCAGCAGGGCCAAGCCAACAATTGTGCGCGCCGCCACTATGTATGGATGGATTTACAAAGATCTCGCGCAGTACAGAGTACAATAGACGATGATTGGCTTCATCTACGGAGGAACACTTCAGCCCCCTGTGAGCCCCCCTGTAAGCCACTATGCCAAGTCATAACCCTTTGAGAAACCTGTGGAAAAGGGAGCTCTGGAAGATGATGGTGTCTAGCTAGCTAGGAAGGAATGTGTATGCGAGGGGTGCCCTTCTATATATGTGTGGCTAACCCCTATAAATAAGGGCTAATGCTACGCCTAGGGCTCTCGCAGTAAAATAGGTATAAGGCCTTAGCGCATACACTCTTTATATTTATAATACTCCCCTTAGCTATATATAGAGCGTATATATATATAAAGCCTTATAATATAGTCTTTCTCTTATATATTACCCTTACCTTAATATTTTTTTAATTTAACTAATTATAACTAGCTATTTTATTTATATAATGCCTTATTTATATATAAAGCCCTTTAAAGCTTTATTTAGCCGCTTTTTTTATTTTTAGCTACTATATAAATTAATTATATTTTTCTCTTAAAAGGCCTTTTATAAGGCTATCCGTAATTATTTTATTAGTTTATACTTAGCTTAATTAAAAAAAGCCTTAATTAATATAGTAAATAATCTATTTATAGTAAATATTAATATATTAAGTCTTAGCTAAGTTATTCTTATATAGCACTATAAGCCGCGCGTTTTAGCTATCTATAAAGATTATAAATAAAGTTAGCTATAGTTAGTACTACTATTAAAGGCCTACGTATACTTAGTTTAGTAGCACGTAGCTAAATAATTATTTATTTAAAGCTAAGGAGGGAAGGGGGAAATCTTTATCTAAGCTATATAGCTTCGTACTTTATAAAGGTCGCTTAAGTAGCCCGTACTTAAGTTAAGTTCGGGTTAAACTTAAGCTAAGTTTAAGTAAAGTTTTATATAACTTCGGCTATATATTAGCCTAACTTTAAGTCGTTCGCTATAATATAATTATAGCTTTTCTTATAGTATAGCCTATAATACTATCCCCCTTTTAAGCTATCGCGCACTAAGGTATATAATATCGGCGCCTTGCCCCCCCCGCTCCGCACTTAGCGTTAATTAGTATAGTCGTCCTTATTATACTTATAATTATATACTAACGCCTCCTTTAAATAACGTTATATTAAGGCATCGGATACGTTATACGCTCGCTTATCCGCGCCGCTATATCGTCCTTAATAGCGCTAAGGCGGTATAATATATCTCCTTAGCTTACTACTAATATTAGTGCTTAAGGCACGTCTTTCTTATCCGCCCCTTATAGTCCTTAGTTATAAATACCTTTCCTCTCTCTTTCTCCCTCTCTTTTTTCTTTTCTTTTTTTTAATTACTAATCTACCTATACGCGCGCCCCCTTTTATAATAGCTTCGCTACGCCGCGCCTTAATATATTTACTATAACCCCTTAAGCCTTATCTCCTGCTATATTATAAGCGTTTACCCGTCCGGCGCCTTTTAGCACGCTTAGCGACTATACGCTACCGCCTTTATATTAATCCTCGCGCTTACTATTATCGCTTAGTAAGCGGAGCGCGATATATAGTATTATTATATAGCGCCCCCCTTACTTTATATATATTAAATATATAGTATCTCTTAATACGGATACTTAATATAAGGCTTATTAAAATTAAGCCTCGCTTTATACTTATAATTATTTTACTTATACTTACGCCGGATCGCGCTATTTACTTATATATTCTTATTTTTAAACTATATATAATATAATATTAACGCGATATTAATATACTAGTAATATAATCGCCGCTATAAACGCGCTTTAGGATTATATATCTTAAAAAACGTTTAAGGATTGCTATACTAACTTATATATACGTTCTCCGATCTTTAATAAACGCTAGTTAAAAGGATATTACTAATAATTACTATAGTATATAAAGTTAGCTTATATTACTATTATAGCGCGCTAAGCTTAAATATACCTTAACGTTTAAGGTTAATCTATTAGTATTAATAAGTAGTAAGTAGTTTACTTTAATTAAGTTATAGTTCTTTATATATCTTATCTATATTTACTTTATATCTTATTATATCTTATTATATCCCTTATCTATCTTATTATTATTTACGCTTAGTGCGTGTTTATAGCGTATCCTCTTTATACTTATTATTTAAAATCGTTTTAATATTTACTAAGCGTAGCTTAAAACTTCCTTTTATTTTTCTTAGTTTTCCTCTTTTTCTCCGCTACTTCCCTTATCTTATCCCTTACTCCTTAGCTTAGCTTATTATTATCCTTCCGCTTTACCTTTATCGTTTTTTATTACGTTGCTATATTATCTTTTAAATTTCTTTAAGGTAATTATATCTTAAAAGTCGCTAATTAGCTACTATATTAAGTTAGCGTACTTATACTACTTTACTAAGACTTAGCGCTATCTCCCCCTTTTAATTTATTTTTACTAAGCTTACTTAATTTTCTTTATAATATACTTTAGTTTATTATCTTCTTTAATTATTAATAGTAGCTAATAGTTATTAACTACTTAGCTAAGTAAGGGGTTATCCGCTATATAGCGAAAGAACTTTATATATAGTCTTTTATATACCCTCCTTAATATATTAAGTTTTACTATATATAAGCTAACTACCTTTATTATAATATACTTTTAGTATAGTTAATTAAGCTTTTAATAAGGCCTATTTATAGTATACTTTCTTATATTTAGTTATACTCTATCGCTTACTTAAAGTCTTTTCGCCGGTATATAAAACTAGTTTACTATCTCCTTTTACCTTACTTATAATACGGCGATCGCCGTTTAAAAAAAGTTAGCGACTTCCTTTATCTTTTATATAAAGCTCTATACGCTCTCCGCGTTTAGTATAAGCGGTCCCTCCTCCTATATAATTTAAATCGGCTTAATATTATACTTATATATAGCGAAAAAAGGGCTTATACTTATTATCGATATTACTTAATTATTAAGCGCCGCTTAAGCATAAAGTAGCTATACCCCTTAGTCGTCTTACTTATAGTAAATATATATATAGAGATATACTTATACCTCTTAGTTCGCGCGCTTTATTGCTTTATTAGTTTATAAATAATAAGCTAAACTTAGTTTTTTTTAAACCTTAGTTTATTAATAGAATTCCTTTTAAAATTGCTTTATTTAGTTTATCCTTTAATTTAAGACGATAGATTTTAGTATTTTATAAAAGCAAAAGTAAGATTATAAAAGCTTAGTAGTATATACTACTACTTTTATTATTAGTATTGCTTTTAAAGTTATTGCTTTTATTAACCGGTCTATTAATACTTAAAGGTTTTAAGAGCCCTTAGTCTTTATTAGCGGTAAGTTAACTATAAAGTCTATTATTAAGTATATAAATAGCTATATAAAGGGCGGTAATAGTTAAAAAAGCCCTTTTTAAAGTTACTTTTAAATATACCCCTTATCGTATAGCTTATAGTTTATAATAAGCCGGCATACTATTAATAACTAGCTTAGTTAAAAGAACTCTTAAGCTAATATTATAAGTATCCCCTTATACCTTAAGTATCTTACCGCTATTAAGTCGTATATCCGCTAAGCGATTAATACTTAAAGCTTATTTAGCTTTTTATCTTCCCCCTCTTTAAAGTATTAAGCCTTACTTAGTACTTAAAGTCGGTCTTTAAAGCAAAGGCGCCCCCTTATATTAATTATATATTTACTTACTTAAACTTTTAATTACTATTTTAAGGTAAGCGACTAGTCGCCGTTTTATACTACTTAAAATACTACTTAGTACTCCTTATTTTTTTATAGTATCGCTATTTACCGCTCCTATATCTCTTACTTATTAAATATATAAGCCGGTTATACTTATTCCTTAAGTATATCTTAGCTTAAGTTTAAGTTAAGTTTTAGCTAAACTTCGCCTTTATTTACCTTACGTTTATCTTAAGGTATAAAGTTATTTACTTTATTTATATAAGCGATTAACCTTATATTCTCTTTCCCTTTTTATATTATTATAATAATATACACTTCTTATACTAATTATTACAAGAGGTTTATATACTTACTATTAAGGGGGACTTAACGTCTTATTAATTACGCGCTATCTAGGATTATTTATACTACGCGTCTTATTTCCTTTTTATTAAATGCCCCTTTTAGCTTATCTTAATTACGGCGCGATAAAGCGTTAAGTACTACCGCTAACCTCCTTAAGCGGTACTTTAATATAAAGTTATATAAAGCAAGCTTTATTGCTTATTTACTTTACTTCTTATTTAACTTCCTTTTTATTATAAAGTACTTTAAATTCCTATAATCCGTTAGTACTATAAACGCTAGTATATTATATAACTTTACCCCTTAAAAGTTTAAGTATTATATAATCGTAAGTAACTCTTTATCGTAGATTAAATAGTTATACTCCGCTATATTAAGTCGTTTTAAGAAGAAACCTATTAAATATTGTATTTTATTTAATCTTACTTATATTAATATACCGCTTATTATATATCCGGAGTAGTTTGCCTTTAAGTACGTTTCCCTTTTAAGGTCGTATAGCTATAGCACTAACGTATTATAGAATACCTCTTAAATAAACTTAAACGCGGCTTAGTGCTTATTAGTTTATAAGAATATCGTGTTTTTTTTATAAAGGCCGTTTAAGCACCGCAAGGCTTTAGTATAAAGCGGGATAAAGGTATAGTAATAATTTATAAACTTAAGGAAGCTTTAAACGCCCTTTATATTCTTTAGCGCTTACTATATTTAAATAGCTTAAATCTTTTTTAAGTCGTACTAAACCTTACCCTTAGCTTATATAATAAAACTTAAGTACTTTACTTTTTTTATTATAAAGTTATATTTTTATAGGTTTAGTATAAGGCCTACTTCTTATAACTTTTTAAGTACCTTCGCTACCTTATTTTAATAGTCGCGGAGCGACCTTAATAAGTAAATTAAAATATTATTTATATATACTATAACGAACTTATAAAGGTAATCTTTTAGCACTTAGTTAATATAGCGTTAAAAGGTAGCTAGCGTTCTTATAAAGCTAAATAAGCATACTTACTATTTTAATAGTTTAAACCTTATTTAAAAGGCCGTCTTAAACTTATAGCCCTTTATAATTTTAATCTTATAAAACGCTATAATAACGTTAAGTTTCGTAAACTAACGTGCTTTCGCTAGTATCCTTAGCGTTTTTATAATTAATAGTAGCGTATACCGGTCCCTCTTTATAATTATATTTAAAGCTTAGTAATTGTAATAAAAGTATAGTTAGCTATTAGCCTTCCTTATAAATAATACTAGCACTGCGGCTAATAAACTACTTAAGCGGATAAGGTTCGCTTTTAATAGCTTGTTTAAAGTCTTCCGGAGGATAAGGAGTTCTTCCTTTAATATATTATAAAAGGGCCTTTATAGTAGTAGCGGCTTTTTACTATCTTTATTTAAGGTAAGATAGATTTTATAATCTATGCTTAGTTAGAATAAGAGTTACTTAAGTGCTTTTATAAGTGCGAAAAGGTTTAAATAAGCTTATAATACTTAAGCCGGGATATAGTCCGCTAAGTTAACTAGCGTCTTTAGCTAAAAGGCCCTCTTTATATCCTTTATTATAACTACCCTTATATTAAGCGCTTATTGTCGCCCTTAGTTATTCTTTTAAGCCTTTTTTTATTAGCACTCCGCTATAAAAATAAAGGCGCTTATTAGCTTTGCCTCTTAAATATTTATAATCTTCGCGGCTTTTTTTAATCTTTAAAGGCCGATTTAAATCCCCGCTTTTCCGTGCTAGATTTAATCCCCCTTAGTATTATAAACTACCTTATTCTTCTTTATCTACGGTCTCCTTAAAAACACGTTATAGCTTAACTCCGGTACTATATAGGCAAATATCTATTTTAAGTGCCCGTTAATCTTTATCTTAAACGCTATAATCCTTTTTATTTAAAGCGTTAGTACGTCTTTTAAAAAAGGCTATAGTAACCTCTTTATCTTATCCGTAAAGGGTATTTATAGCCTTATCGCTACCCTTTTACTTATTACGGTATAGTAGTTATAGCTTATATCTATAAGTATATTAAGCCCCTTTTTCTTATTAATACTAACCTTAAATAGTATTAAGTTTAATATAAGGTACTTCTTTATTAACCTTTAAGCTATTTACTATTTCTCCTTCTCCTTTAACGCCTAACTTTATATTAAGGTTCCTTTTTTCCTAAATTAAAATTTACTTTAATTACCTCCTTAATTATAGCTATAGCTACTTATAAGGTTCTTTCTTTTTTCTTTTTATAGAAGTAAGCGATATACTTTATTACCTTATAAGCGAAATACCTTTATATATTAAGCTAGCTTTATCCTCCTTTAAGCTAAGTTATAGCGTTAATTTTACTTATTAAGATATTACCCTTTAAGTCTTTTTAGTCTTAAGTTGCCCCCCTTATTACCTTCTTTTAGCCTTAAAACGGCTACTTAGTTTACTAAACCTTTTTTAGCTTTACCGCGATTTACGCTACTTAATTAGTATACGCTAAAAAGCTTAAAGTTAAGAGGTTAACTATCGCGAGTATTTCCTTAAGGCGAAGGCCTAAGGCGCCTTTTAAGAATACGATTTATATATTATATAGCTATAACCCCCCTCCCGCCTTAAAGAGCCTTTACTTAAACTTAAGGAGGAACGCCGCGAACGTTTAGTTCTCTCTTTATTTAATTATGCGGATAGCCGCCGCCGCCTACGATTAAATATTAACGTTAAGGTAAATTAAATCGAGGTACTTAAGGAATTCTTATTAATCGTAACCTTAATCCGCGCCGGTACTATAATAAGTTGCTATAGTCTGCTATAGCCTTATATTTAAGTAATTATAGATTAAGTAGAAAACCTTCTTTAAGCTTAAGAAGAAGTCTTAGTTAATCTCGTACTTTTTTTATATATATTATGCTTAAGGTATAAAGTAGCGCCGCTAGCTATCGAATTTCCTTAGCGCTAAAAGTAGCTTTTATTAGTCTTTCTTTTTTATTACTTCTTTCTTTATTATAAGTATTACGGCCCTTATTATTATATTATAAGGTAGTATTAAACTACTAATTAATAAGCTAGCCCCTCCTTATATATATATCCTTACTATCTCTTTTAGCTTTTATATTAAGGCCTTAAACTAGCTTATTAGCTATTAAATTTATTACTAGCTTGCTTAAACTTAGTAGCTCGTTTTAATAGCCTTTACTTATAGCGAGAGGATTGCTTATTTAACCTTTATTTAAATATCGGCCTTTCTTAGCCCTCCCTCCTAAGCCTTATAAGCATAGCCCCTTTATACTAAATAGGCTTCTTACTCGCGCTATATTATAATTAGTAAGTCTTTTCTTAAGTTATATAACTTTATTTAAAAGGAGCTTTAAATATATTAAGGGCTTATATATACTTAGTTTAGTAGTATATAGCCGAATAATTATTTATTTAAAGCTAAAGAGGGAAAAAGGCAATCTTTATTTAAGCTATATAGCTTCGTATTTTATAAGGGTCGCTTAAGTAGCCTATACTTAAGTTAAGTTTAGGTTAAACTTAAGCTAAGTTTAAGTAAAGTCTTATATAACTTTAGCTATACATTAGCTTAACTTTAAGTTATTTGCTATAAGATAACTATAGCTCTTCTTATAGTATAGCTTGTAATAGCTACGCTTTATAGCGTAAGGATAAGGAGATAAGGCGCGGACTAATTACTATTAGTTAAGGCTAGTACTATAGACTAATTACCGCTAGTTAAGGCCGGTATTATAAACAAATTACTGCTAATCGGGCTAGTATAACGGACTAATTACTATATATAAATATATATAAGGGTTTAAAAATAGTAAAAAGCTTATTTATTTTTAAAGGTATAGCTAGCTACTTTATACTTAGTTCTTTAAGCTAATTTTAAGGATCTTTAACTATACTATCTATAGTGCGTAGATAAACTATAAATATCCTTATAAAATCGCTTAATAAACTAAGTATAAGCTTAGTTAAAAACACTATAAACTATAGTTAAGGAAATCCCTTAAATATTCTTAGATATCCTTTAAAAATCGCGGTAAGGTTTATCCTAAATCTTTTAAGGTGCTTTTATAATTAAAAATAAGTTAAACTATAATTAAGATATCCCGCGAAATTCCTTAGATATCCCTTAAAGATATTAGCGGAATCCGTTTAGTAGTTTTTATAGTATCTTTTATAGTTAAAAACGTTATAAACTATAATTAAATATTATAAACTATAATTAAATAAGCTCTTAACCCTTTATAGTTATATCTTAAAAACCTTAATAAGGTCTAACTAGTAATATTAGTTATATCTTCTTAAGTAAGCTTTTATAGTGCGTGCTTTAAGCATTCTTATTATAAGGTTTTATAAAGCTCCTTAAAAGTAAAATAAGAAGTTTAAGTATAGCTATTTAGATTTTATAATAACTCCTTTAAGTAAAAAAGAAAAGCTAATATTCTTATTAGTTTAAAGTAAAAATAAAGTAAAGGGGGCGCTAAGTAATAGCTTTATAGTAGCGTCTTTATACTATATTAGTAGTATACTATCTTTATTTTTTTAATAGTTTTTTTAGCCTATCTAGCTAATAGTAGCTAAGTAGCTTAAGATAGTTAGTAAGCGGCTTTTATCGTAAATCCTTACTTTATATTTAGTTCTATATCTTTATTTTTTATTAAGGCAATTAGCGCGTCGCACTTATTAAGTAGTAAAGAGTCTTCGCGCTAAAAAATACCTAAATTCCCTAGCGGGATACGTTATAAAAGACTAGCTTTATTTAAGCCTTATTTTATATTATTATCTTACTTACCTTTTTACGCTATTTTTAATCCTTTAGTAAATTTCTCGTTTTACTTACTAGCTTTATAAGCCGCTTATAAGTAAGATATTATATCTTATTTATTACCGCTATTATAGTTATCCCTTACTTTTTATCGCTAGGCTTTTTAACTTAGTATCCTTTTTACGCGGCGCTATTACCTACGCTTTTCCGCTAACTAATATACGTTTAACTACTAAGAAAGTATTAAGGTAAGGGTAAGCTATCCCGCTAATATTAATAAGTATAGTTAATACCGGGGTATTAAATATTAATATTCTTACTTAAAAGCGGGTAATAAGGTCCTTAATAGCTTTAATACTTAACTCCTTACTTTTAAAGTTTTAAATATATTTAATAGTCTTAAAAAACCTCTTTATAAAAAGGGCCTTAAGGGTAAGAATATAAAGCGCGTAGTTAATATAGCTAATAAAGTAGATATCGAAGCCTAGGAATTTTATTACTTAAGTTAAAGTTAAGTCGCGTTTAGACTTTTTATAGGCTTATAAGTAGAACTTAGCGTAGTTTATAGCTAAGTAGAAACTCTTAATTATTATAATCTTATTACCGGAGTATAGGCCTGCAAAGCTAGGCTTATTAAGGATTATATTAATTATTATTAACGGCTCTTATAAAATCGGGCGGCGGAATATATTATAAGGCTAGTTATCGCTATCTCCTTTAATTAAGGAGGGGTAGCGGATAAACTATAATAAGGCGCTTATATGCTTTTATATAGCTAGGCTAAGTATAGCGGCGGGCGGAAAAAGCGTTTACTAAGTAAAACTAAATAAGTCCTTAAGGCTTATAGTAGCTATAAGCTAAGAAGAAGATTTTATAGTATAGGCTAGACTATATATAAAGTAAGATAGGGTTTTAACTATAATAGCTTAAAACGCCGCTATAAGCCTAGCTATAAACTAGTTAAGCTAGGCCTTAAATATATAGTTAAGAATAGCGTAGATATCGTTTTAATCGTTTAGGTAAAGCGGGTTTCTACTAATTATAGCGGCTACTATAAATCTTAAAACTATAGCGAGGTTAGCTAACTTAAAAGCGTTAAGTATTAGCTAGTTATTCCGTTAATAAAGATTTCTAGCTACGCCTTAAAAAATATATAGGCGGCGGGGGCTTTTAAATAATAAAAGCTAAGCGGGAGGTATAGTTAAGTTACCGCAAAACTAGCTATTTAGACTACGCTATAATATAAAGCTAAGAGGTAAGTTATTTAAGTTAAGTATTTAAAGAGGGTAGTATAGGCCGTCCTTTATAATATTATAGTTTAAGTCGAATCTATTAGCTTAAGCGCGGCTATAAAAAGCGGCGTAGGTTTATATAAAAACTTAAACTTAAAGGTTTTAACTCTCGCTAAAGGACTTAAAGCTATAAAGGATAGCCGCCTTATTTTTATAAAGCTTAAGCGCTTACTTATATCTTTTATATTAAAAATATAAGGGCTTATAGAAAGGTAAGCTAAAAAAGTAGTTATAAAATAACTAATCTTAGCTATAAAAAACGTTAAATAATAAAAAGACTTAAAATAAGAGTATAAGGATTATAAGCTTAAGGTAAAAAAAGTTATATATATAAAAGTAAGTAAGGTATAGCGGGCTATAGCTAGCGGTAAAGGGAAATATAATTATAAAAGGAAAAAAGAAAAAGAAAGAGGGCGGGCAGTAAAAAGAATTTAAATAAGTATATTATTAAGCTAAAAAAGCCTTATTATTTAAGGAAAGTAGCGGTATATTATTATTAAAATAACTAATTACCTTAAGTATAGTAAGCTATAGTTTCTTATAACTTATAGTAGCTTTTAAGTCTTTTACTTAAGCTTTACCGCTTAATTCCCTTAGTTAAAGAGTTTTATATTAAGTTATAAAGGCCGCGTATTATACTTTTATTTAAACTACTTAAGTAGCTAACTTCTTTTATGCTTTTTTAAAGGCTTTTATAATCTTTAACGAGAAAACCGCTTTTTCGTTTACTTATAAGTTATAGCTACTTAGCTAGCTTTTTTAAGCTATAAGGAACTCTTTCCTTAGCTTTCCGCTGCTTTTTTTTATTATATAGCTTTATAAGATTTATTTTACTTTTTATTCGTTTAAGTAAAGTATCCTTTTATCTTAAACTAATCTTAAGTATATAGCTAGCTTATTTACTAAGCGTAGTTATATTATTAAAACGACTAAATAAATATTAAAAGACCTTTTTATATTTAGCTAGTATATAAGCTATCTTATTTTAGTAGTAACTTTAAACGGCTTAGTATATCTTTTTTAAAGCTTTATTAGTTTACTATCCGCGATATAGTAGCTTTTACTAAGCTATAGCTAGACTTAATTACTAAGCTTAAATTTTAGTAAGCGGTGTTTTTTATTATATTTATCCTTTATAACGGCCTAAGTATAAGCAATAGCTAACCTAGCTTTTTTTTATAAGACTTCTTAGTTTTATAAGTATAAGTCGTTATTAAGAAACTAAAAGCTATTATCTATTCTTATCCTTATAATAAGCTTATTAAAGGCCGTGTAAATTATTAAAAAGAAAGAATTATTAAGGCTAAACTAAAAAGCGATTAGTATATTAGTTTAGTATAAGTTTAAGAAATTAATAGTAAAGAATTATAGCGTAATTTTTACGGTTTAATTTCGCCTTTTTTATAAGCTATTAGTTTAAAAGCACTAAGTAGTAAATATAAGGAGCTTCGATCTTAAGGCTTATTATAAAGTCCGCTAAAATACTAAGATAAACTTTATATCTTAATTAAAGATTATCCCCTTTAAAATCCCTTAATTAGCGCGAAGTAGCTTAATATATAATACTTATACTTAGTCTTTTACTATAAACTAATTATTACTTAAGATAAGGAGATATATTTTTAAGAATTTATTAGTTATAGTTAGTAAAGTATTAAAAAAGTTCTTTATAAGATCTTTTTATAAGGATTATTCGGCTTAAACTATTAAGAGCTTAGTAATAAAGTCTATTACTATTATATAGTATAAAACTAGCAGGCTTTAAATCGGGATAAGCTACTTTAACGTTTTACCTTAATCGGTTTAGTTATAATAATAAGTATTATAGCTATCTACAACCTTATTTATATATTTATTAAGCTATAAGATTAAGAAGCGTTTAAATAGATCTTATTATATATAGGTATAGCTAGTATAAAAATATTTAGCGTAAGTATTTTTAATAATCTCCTTAGTATAAGTCTTAAGGATATATAGTCTCTAGTATTCGTTATTTTTTATAAAGTATAATAGCCCTTATAACTAAAGGAATAAAAGTCTAAGGATACTATCTTTATCGCTAAGCTATACTATAATTTTTACTTATTATATATCCTTTATATATCCGTTAATTATTTTTTAGCGGAGCGGTAATTCGATTAATACTTTTATATAAAAAAATATATAGTCTATTATCTTATCTTCTTAAATATATTTAAATTCCCCTTCTTAATTTAAAGATACCGGCTTATTATCTTAGTATAGTAAATATAAAAGCGTGTTTAGCATAACGTTTTTAACGTTTAAGATATAATATACCTTAAGTAAGAATTAGCTTAAATATTAAGACGCGAGGACTAGCTTATTATTAAATTTTATATTAATAAAAAATAAGGATTTTTAGTATATAATTCTATAAGTACTTATATAGTTAGTAAAAATAACGACTTATAGCGTTTTTATAAATAGTACTATAGTATATAACTTATATACTACTTATATTAAACTAGCTACTTTAAGTTTTATAAGCTAATATAAAAGTTCTTTGCCTTAAAAGGCGCGGCTTAAGTAAATAATAAGCTAGACCTTAGTTTAAGCTAGTAGCGTCTTTTTATCTTATTCCGTGCCTTTTTTTAAGTAAAAAGCTATAGCTATTACTTTATATTCTTAAGATATATTAATCTAAATAAATAGTTATTAAGCGGGGTTAAAGTAGTAAATCGTTTAAGGCTTAGTAAGTTTCTTAGTTAAAATCGCGAAGGCCTTTTCTTTTTTTAGAATAGGCTAAAAAGCGGCTTTTCGCGGCGTATTAAGCTTATCCTTAGCCCCTTAAGGGGACTCCCTCTTCCTATCTTATTAAGAGTAGCTTTATTTTTCGTTTTTATAGGACGTTAACTTTCTTAGTAAAATATAAGACTATATAGTATAGCTACTTAATAAGGCTAATTTATTTCTTAAGCTATTAAAGGTTCTTTAAAAACGCGATATCCCTTAAGGCTTGTATGCGTTTATTTATATTTATTAAGCTAATAGCGTTTACATTAAATCTAAGAAGCTATATAAACGGGTACGCTAAAAAAGACTTTAGTCCGGATAAGGTAATATTATAGTCGTAAAAGGCGCGGAATATACCTTTAAAATATTAAAAGTATTTTTTAGCTATATTAAAGTAAATAATAATATTATTAATATAAGCCGCTATATATTTTTAATATCTATAAAGAACGTTATTAATAAACCTTTAAATATATACTAAGGAGTTCTTAAAGCCTATAAGTATTATTAATAATCTGTTTAGCCTGCGATAGCTTATAACTATAAACCTTTCTTAGTAGTCTTAGTAAATTAAAAACTAATAAAAAAACAATTATACGTTTACTATATTAATAAACTTCTTTCTTTAAAGGCGTTTAATTATATCGCTTTAAAGGGGTATTAAGTAAGCGTTTAAGGTAATAATAGCGTTTATCTTTTATAAGTTTATAATTACTTATTCCTTTTTTTTTACTATCTTTTATACTATAAATACTAGCGCCGCGAATAGGGTTAGCTTATAAACTTATTTTAATCGTCCTTATACGGTTAGCTAGCTAAATATTATATCTATTACCTTCTTATCTTTATCGCTTAATAAGTATAATCTTAATATAACTTATTAATATTACTATCCTTTTATTAAAGGAATATATATATATTTAGATTTGTTTATATATACTACTCCTTTATCTTTTTAAAAGCGGGGAAACGATTAAAAGATATCTTAAACTTTTAATATTTATTTTAAGTCTTTAGTATAAATCCAGACGCTTTTATTAGTAGTAAGTTTAAGTAAGTTCTTAGTTTAACTAATTTTAAGTTTATAGTTTACTATAAGATCTTTTTATAGGAAGTCTTTAGCGGGGTTTATTTTATCCGGATTTTCTATAAGGGCTTTTATTAAGGGAGTAGTAGTATCGACCTCTTTATATAGCTAAAACTACTTATCGAGGTCTATAATTATTCTTACCTTTTAGCTTTAGCGAAGTATTAATAGTTCCTTAAAATAGTTTATCGCTATAAAGCTCTTATAATCTTATATTATTATCTAAGCAAGCTTAAGGTTATTAAGGAAAAATATTATATTATGTATTAATAGCGGCGCTTAAACTTATATAAGTAAGGTATAGCTAAAACTAGCTAAAATCGTTATAGTAACTAAGTAAATTACCTATCTATATATCGCTAGTCTTAGCTAAACTATCTTAACTTTAGCTTTAATCCTTTTATAGGCCTTAATATATAAGATTAACGTAAAGTTAATAAGGTCTTTTTAATAAAAAACTAAAAAGTCTTAGCTAAGTAATATATTAGCCGCTAAGCGTTTTACTATTTAAGCGCTAATCCTTACTTTTATAATTATAAAGCTACTATCTAGCTTTCTTAGTATATATATAGTAAATTCTACTTATTTAATAGTAGCTATCTTTCTTACTCCTTAAATAAGAATTTATTAAGAGGAGTTTATAGTTATGTCTTAAAAGGTCTTTACTAAGTCGGCTTAAATAAAGCTTCGGTTTACCTTAGTATTTATATAAGCTTTAATACTTATTTTAAGCCTTTCTTTTTTATAAATTAATAAGTATATATAAGTAAATCGTAATAGCTTATTAAGGTTTAACGGCTAAACGTTAAAAGAAGCCTTAACTATTTAAACGCTTTATAGCTTTTAAATAACTACTTACTATACTAAGCTATATCTTTATATAATAACGTCTTAATTAAGGTTAAAAGGGTATTTATCTTTAATATATTAATAAAGCTTATTCTTTAAGGGTAATACTTCGCTATAAAATCCGTATACTTTATCGGCCTCTTATATTAAGTTTACTATAGTATAGATTATAGTTTTCTTTAAGCTTTTATTAATATCTAACGAAGCTATTATAGAATTTAAACGGCCACGCCCGGACTCCTTACTTTACTCTTAAGGAAGCCCTACGGAACCCCGCGACGGGAACGCCCGGAGCACGCACTATAAAGGCTTGCCTAAGGAGATACAACGAATATTACTAGTTAGACCCCGCTAAGGTTTCTAAGATATAACTACGGATAGTTAGGAGCTTACCTAACTATAGTCTACGATATATCTAACTATAAGAGACACCGTAGAAACTATCGGGCGGATTCCGCCG
>JAPEBW010002005.1:0-16325 GCA_027405785.1 Ophiocordyceps robertsii
CGACCGGTAATATTTATTGTATCTCCTTAGGCGAGCCTTCGTAGTGCGTGCTCCGGGCGTTCTTATCGCGGGGTTCCGTAGGGCTTCTTTAAGAGTAAAGTAAGGAGTCCGGGCGTGGCCGTTTAAATTCTATAATATATATTAGCTTAATCTTAAGGTAGTTATTATAGTATAATTATAGCTCTTTTTATAATATAGCTTATAATAATAATAAATAAGACTAATAATAAAGAGTAATATAATAAGAAGTAAGTATAAAAGTAGGCTTTAAAAGTTATTATTAATAATATAATAATACTAAGTTTTTTTAAAAAGTAAACTTTTTAATTTAAAAAGTTAAGGTTTAAAGTAGTTTAGTATTTTTTTTAGTATAAGCAAAGACTTTTAAAGACTGCCTCCGTATATACGACTAAAATAGTAAGGTAATATAAAGATACTATAGTATATATAATATAACTTAAGCTATAACGACTTTTTAATAAGCTTAAAGTATAAAAATCTCTTTTAACATAGTTAATACTTAATTAAGCTAACTAAGTAAAAGTCTAAAGTATATATTTTCTTAGTTAAGCCGCTAGGTGATATAAAGAAAGAAGGGCCTTAAGTAGCTATATTCGGAAAAATCTTCTCCTAGTGAGCTTAGGTAATACTCAATTAGTACCCCATGTCTAGACGCCTGTCAACGACCGTTTGCCAGTACTCTCTCTGTAGATAGAGCCGAAAGTCTTCAGCTGCCATGATCCAAAAAAAAAAACCCCCCCTAAGCAAGCTGGCTAGGCACCACCCTTCTCCCGGAAGACTTCGTCGGGGCCACCGACGTAGCTGGTCCGGATCTTCAAGCTGTCAAATGTCTCAATAACCTAACAGCAGTGTCTTGAAAGCAGTCGCCGGCTCTGCTGTCTGATAGGTGCGAGTGGCTGGCAGGCCAGAAGAATGCATTCCTGTCAACCAGGCAGGCAGCCTGGCAAAGGAGGGTGCGCAAGCTTCCCAACGGGACGTTGACAATGCAAGGGTCTCCCACTACCGTCCGGTCTTGCGGTGTCCAAGTTCCCGGCGACGATTCGAGCGACAATTTGAGCGACGATTCGAAGGGTGCGAGGACAGGTAGGGCACTCAACGCGCAAACTTGGGAGCAAGAACACCGAGGTGGTGTCGGTGTCATCGGTGCTTCGTCAATTAACGGGCCGGGCACAGCCGCGCAGAGACTCAGCTGCACAAAGTCACCAGTGACCGCCCTTCGCTAAGAATCCAATGGACGAGATCCCGACGACATCAGGGGCGCTTCGCGCTGTAGGGTTCACTGGCATGGATCTTCTCCGGCATGAAGGACAGCTGCATGTCCTGTTTTGCGGCTAGCACCTCCGCAAGTCTTCACCACCGACGTGACAGACGGGCAGGCGAGGGAACGTGCCTCCATTCCGGTCGAATTTGCGATCTGCGCGGGAGGCTACTCAATAGTCAGGCAGTAAGGTGGACCCACGTTCCGAGCTTCCGTCCGCGCTTGAAGCTGCTGACTCCTGGGCTCGGTTCGAGAACTCGAGCTCGTTGGTTTCAAAGCAACGCCAGGCACCTCTCAAACGCTGTCAAACCATCGGCCATGAGTACAGCGCCCTTGGGCTGACGACGGCCGTCCACCATCCCAATCCCAGAGTTTCCCTTGCGCAGCTGGGGAGGCGCGACTCGGCACAGCCCCGATGTCTGCCTAATTGCCGTGATGTCGCCGGCTCAGACCTCTTTCAGCAGGAATCCGTCGGTGCCACAGGAGCTCCGTCAGGGTTAATTGGCTGGTTGGCGCACAGGGAGATGGATCAGCAAGCCGAGATGAGACTAACAATTTTACGCAGTAGAACCTCGACGCGTCCCGCCAACTCCTGACCCTACTGCAGGGACGGGTGTTAGCTTGATCGATAGACATGTCTCACCTGTCATGGGTGAAGACCACATTCTCCTCGGATCAGGCGCGCCGCCTTGCTGCGAAGGATGTCGATGCATGCTGGGAGTGTCCTCGACAACATGATCGGCACTCGCAGCACGCCCCACCGGACGACTGGTTGGAGCTTCGGACCCCCATTCTTATACATGGCAATGCGTGGCTCTCAAGGGCCGCCATGGGCAACGAACCCATCTTGTAGCTGGCATGCGTTGTGTTGTCACAGGTTTCGCCGTGTGTCGATCTTCGATCGATCAGAGGTGCCCCCCCCCCCAACGCGCAACCATGCCTTTCCTGTCAGTCAGGCCATTGCCTTATATCACACCTGAGTCCGCTCTTGCTTGAGGTATGCAGGGCAAGTATCCTGTAACGAAACTACGGATGAGCATCAACCTGGCTCACAAAATCCAGCATCAGCGCGTCGGGCCAGGCAGAGCGCATTCAGACACCGGGAGCGCCCAGGAAACGAGCCAGTTGGGATGGACGAGCAAACTTCACTGGAGAGATTGCCGGCTCTCTTCACGCAACTGTACGAGTTGCCGTCGTCCGAGGTACGGCAGAGCAGCCATTTCCGAGCGATTCGGTCAGATTACCACGATAAGGCTGAACTCCTATCGTCTATCCCGCTCCCATCTCGACGCTCGCACCGGCCACTCCACCTGTTGCACACTCTGTTGAACGATGTCCCGGGTCCATGGCCCGCCGTGCCCCTGATCAGGTGCTACTCGCGTCTGTGGAAATCACTACCGGAAAAGATCAAGGCTAGCCCTGACGGAGAGCTTTCATCACTGCTCAGCAGCACATCAAGATTGGTTAAGCGGTCGTACAACTCTTTTTCGGACTTCATCGCCCGGACCACCGATCCGGCACTCCGAAGCCCTCATTCAGGCCATTTCATCACCCACCAGGGCTTGCACGACTTCGCCAAGAAATTTCGACTGCCAAAGTGTGGGACGACTCAGAAGCCCGTGGTCGCCATCGCCCTGCCCAACGGGCCGCTGCTGGCAGCGACATGCGTTGCGGTGACGACTTACTACATCTCGGCCCCCATCAATCCTGCAGCGGGCCCTGAGCAATTTCGAGCTGATGTGACCCAAGCTGGCGCGCAGTTCGTCCTCACCACGGCCGCAGATTGTGCGCGACTCCAACTCAACGATGCATGGGTCAAGTGCGCCGACATTCAGGTCCTGTGTGTGGAGTGGGATGGTGGTGACGGCATCGAGCTCACTACGCCAAGCGGAGAAGCTCTACCACCGCGAAACGAAGGCTCAAGTCCTAACACGGCAGATGATGTGGGACTTGTCCTCTTCACAAGCGGGACATCGGGTACGAAAAAGGTAGTGCCCCTAACACTGCATTCAATCATTGCTGGTGTAGTCTTTGTCATGGACTCTTGGGGTCTGGACTCGAAAGACGTCTGCCTGAACATGATGCCGTTGTACCATGTGTAAGTTCAAGCTGAGCCGGCGGACTGGAACTGTTTCCAATCTGACTCGACACCAATTACCAGCGGTGGCTTGGTGCGAAACATATTCGCTCCGATTTTCTCGGGGGGCTCTACCGTTTGTTGCAACGCCTTCGAGGCGAGCCTGTTCTGGGACGTCATTGAGGAGGTGCAGCCGACCTGGTATTATGCTTCACCGTCAATGCACACCGTCATCCTAGCACAAGCGGCTGAACGCCTGTCGTCGTTGAAGCGAAGCCGCATCAGATTGGTATGCAACGCGGCTGGCGGTCTCTTGCCATCTTTGGCGCGTCAGCTACGTGACACATTCGATTGCGTGGTACTTCCTAGCTACGGGATGACAGAGTGAGAACCCCCCCGCGGCACGAACTTGCTTCCATGGACCACGCTAACATAACCAGATGCATGCCAATCTCAACACCGCCACTCGATTATCGTCTTGATCGTGAAGGGACCTCGGGAGTCAGTACTGGCCCAGAGCTGACCATACTCGACCAAGCAGAAACCAAAGTGCCACCCGGGAC
The DNA here is from genome assembly GCA_027405785.1 of Ophiocordyceps robertsii. Taxonomy (NCBI): domain Eukaryota; kingdom Fungi; phylum Ascomycota; class Sordariomycetes; order Hypocreales; family Ophiocordycipitaceae; genus Ophiocordyceps; species Ophiocordyceps robertsii. The sequence goes on from JAPEBW010002005.1 coordinate 3,920, forward strand.
TGTAGGTCGGATTTGCGTGCGGGGAGAGCCTGTCTTTCCAGGCTATCTACTCCCAGACGGCTCATTCGACAAGCGACCCTTCAACGCCGACGGATGGTTTGATACAGGCGATCTAGGCTTTCTGGACAGTGACGACTACCTTTACATTACCGGAAGGAGTAAAGAGGTCATCAATCGCGGGGGTGAGTTGATCTCGCCGTTTGAGGTGGAAAATGCCATCATGACCGCCGCCATGACTGAGACCCCTATTCGTGGCCGCGTCAGCCAGGCTCTCGCTTTCTCGGCTCCTCACGGCGTCTTGCAAGAAGTAGTGGCGGTGGCCCTGGTAACGCCTGCCAATACGCCTCGAGTTGACTTGAAAACGCTGCAAAGCGCGCTTCGGTCGTCATTGCAGCAAGTGAAGTGGCCTGTGCTCGTTGCCTACATGGACGATCTGCCGAAGCGAAACAACAAGGTCTTGCGCATCAAAATGGCTCAACGGCTGGGTCTTCCAGAAATGGAAGATGACATGCCCTACTTGCAACGACATTGGCAGGCGACCTGTCCGCCAGCAGACTCGGAACTCTCAGTCCCAATCCAGTCATCACCGTGCTCGATTGACTACGGCATGGTGTCGCAAGCTTTGAGCAGTATAGTGCCGTCGAATCTCAGGTTTCACTGCCAAAAATACACGCATGTCGACGCGTTCGATGTGATCTTGGCTCCGGCCAAGTCGACCTCTCCTAAACCGCAGGGGGATGCTGGCACTCAGCTCCAGAAACAATTGGTCGCTTCCCTCCACAACTATATGACGCCCCGAAAGTTTCATGTTTTTACCGATCCGATGCCGGCGGACGAGCACGGGGACGTCGATGAAACCGAGCTTCAACGAACCATGGATTTGCTGTTGGGCGCTACGCTGCATAAGCTTGATGAGACCACAGATGGCAGGGTCGTCAAGGTCTTCGCAGATGTCCTGTCCCGGCATCCGACAGATATCCCAGCCGACGTCGATTTCTTCAGCCTTGGGGGTGATTCCCTGCGAGCCGGCCGTTTGCTGTCGGCTCTCCGCTCCACCTTCAACGTGCAGCTTCCAATAAGTCTTGTGTTCAACCAAGGCACGGTCCGAGCCATCTCGACGTACATCGACAAGGTCGCCAAAACGGAGCCCAATGAGTACTGCGCCGGCCGCACTATCGACTGCACGGCGACGAACAGTTCCACAAGGCCCTTGTTGATGGCTCTGCAGCTTGTACCGCTGATGATCCTGTATCCGTTGCGGCGAGCTTTCCAGTGGACACTGTTCATCCTGGCCCTAAGTTACACTCAGAGTTGGCCTACCAATGCGTCCGTGCCCGGTCGGTTTGTCAACGTGTTGCTGAGTATAACGTTGGCGCGGCTTGTCGTCCAATGCCTTGCCCCCTTTGCAGGCATTGCGGCCAAGTGGATCATCATCGGCCGCTATCGTGAAGGTTTGTATCCCATGTGGGGTTGGTATCATTCACGTTGGTGGATGGTGCAAAAGATCGAAAGCATTTGTGGCATGGGACTGTTGGGCGTGAGCGAACGATCCAAGCGTATCTACTGCCGCCTGATGGGCGCCCGTGTTGGCAGAAACGTCAAGCTTGACGGGGCATCGCTGGGTGAATGGGATCTATTGGACATACGAGATGGAGCTGCGCTGACACGCTGTATTTGTCGACCGTTTGCCGCTGAGGGAAACACAAGCATGTATTTGGGGAAGATCCTCGTGGGCGAGAACAGCTCTGTCGGAACCTCGTCGATTGTCGCGGCCGGGTCGCGCATACCACCGAATACCTGCATTGGCCCGAACTCGTCCAGCTGGGAGATGGAGGACGCCGAAGAGGCCAATCGCGGTCTTTCTCTTGGTGGGCATGCGAAGCCACACTGGCTCTTGACGCTACTGCTCACCATGCCTCTAAACCTGGTGTCATGGGTGCTGGCACTCTTGCCATGGGCCGGAGGACTCATGGGTATGGTTCTCAACGAGCCCCACGACCACGACACACCCCTGAGGGATGTCCTAGACTGGTTTACCGCCGCCGAGCGGGTCGCTTACCACTACCTCGCACTCATATTGAGGACTTTCTTCGCCCCCTTCATCGTGTTCGCTTTTACGGTCCTCGTCAAGGTCATCCTCGATGTCTTGTTCGGCAAGCTTGGCCCCAGCTCTTCCACCAATGGAAAAGGCGCGATCGCAGCGTGGCGAGCGGACCTGATGAGGAAGTTGATGCCTGTCCGCAAACTTCATGACCTGACTGCCCTTTTTGGACAACATTATGAAGCGACTTCTGTCGCCTTTCGTATGTTAGGGAGCAGGATCGGGAAGCGTGTGTATTGGCCTGGCACTGGCCCAAGCGTTGGCGACTACCACTTGCTCGACGTCGGCGATGACGTTGTCTTCGGCTCCCGAGCCCACCTGGTGACATCGGACGAAACGGGCTCCGATAGAATCACCATTGCCGACCGCGCCATGATTGCGGACCGTGTCTGCGTCCTCCCCGGCGTCTTTATCGGCGAGGAGGTGACGATGGGCTCTGGCTCTTTGACCCGAAGAGGGAAGAGCTATGACGCGGGGGGCACTTTCGTCGGCTCAAAGGGTGGTGATGCCGTGTGTCTAACCACGAGTCGCGATCGTCTGAACGAAAAGCAATGCCGCACTTGCTTCAACCCCATGGGCAGCGATGTGACTCTCACTGGGGATGGTTTGATGCCACAGAAGCAGCCGATGCGAGCTCGGATTCAACACATGAGCAGCGACGACACGTTGACCGAGACACGAAAATACTCGCAAAATCGACGACACGAGATGGACTCTGACCCATACACCTCGTCCGACAGCGATACTGACGATAATGAGGATCCACCCGCATCCGAAACCGGCTCACCTTTTGGACGCGCCTTCTATATGAAGCTCGCCCCGTATCGCGTCCTTGGCCCTTTCTCCATCTTTTGCTATTCGACATTTATGGCAGTGTTCACCGCCTTCTACTGGAATGTTTCGAGTGTTTCATCTATCCAAGTTGTGGATGCCATGATGAATCACTTTGTCGACCGGAGAAGCAACCTCGGGGCACAGGCCTTCTTTCTTTTCTGCCTGTCTTTTGTGGCCATGGCCATTCTCACGACCATACAGGCTGTTCTTGCTTTGGCAATCGTCATAGCGGCCAAATGGGCTCTCCTTGGTCGACGACAGCCGGGCAATTACGATTGGGACAAATCATCGTACTGTCAGCGGTGGCAGCTCTTTTTGTGCGTTGAGAGGCTGCGGCGACAATGTTTCCGCGGCCAGGGGATTCTCGGTCTTCTCACCGGGACCAGCTGGATAGTGCTCTACTTCCGCGCACTTGGCGCAAAGATAGGCAAGGATTGCGCCATCTTCGCCAACGGCTGCCCCAGTCTCATGTTCACGGAGCCAGACTTGATCACCCTAGGCGACCGTGTAGCGGTGGACGATGCGAGTGTTGTCGCCCATATCAACACGCGCGGAAAATTCGACCTGAATAGGCTCGAAATCGGTAGTCGTTGCGTACTGCGTACCGGGAGCAGGTTGCTCAGCGGAGCTACGATGAAGGACGACAGTTGTCTGCTAGAACACACACTGATCATGGGAGGGGACGTTGTAGAGGAAAGATGGACCATGCAAGGTTGGCCGGCCGAGAGGTTTGGAGGCCAACGCGTGGCCATGGGCGCTGAAGTCAAGACGCCGGGTCGACATAGCATATAGATATTAAACAGAGAAAATTAAAAGACAGGGATAAATACCCAGCCAGCTATTTTTGTCCATCTCACTTCCTGGGTATCTGTACATACCTGGGTAGTATGTATGTGCACTTCATGCCCAATCGTGGGAGTCGTGGACTGGTACGTACCTTGTTTGCGTTGACGGGACCAACCACACGCAAAGCCTCCCTACAGCAGTATCCGCCTTGCCACATAAATCGACGAATAAATTGACGTCCCACCACGGCCCATCGTCGCCCGGTGCCATGCTTGAGCTCCCACTCAGCCAGACCAATAGCGACCGTCTCCAAAAGGTTGTTCAAGGAGTTCCATGGACACCTGCCCATGGTGGCGAGGTAGCACCGAGTGGAACACGGCGGCTCAGCTTCACCGAGGTCGCCAACGACCTTACAAGGGCGGCAGACGAAAGCGTATGTCCTTTGTTTACACTCCAAAAACAAGTAGTCGTCTAGCATACTAAAGCTCCCGCGTGTCTAGAGCCGCCACGATGCAGTGCTGCAGCTTGTCGCGACCCTGTCGTCCCAGCTTCCTCGGCTCGACCCGGGCTCGGAGCAGGCAGTGGCTGCCTCGGGACTCGTCCTGGCGCTGCTCGACATTGCCCGGCCCCTGAGCCAAGTCGCCGGTATGTCAACCTTTAACCGCCTCTGGAAAGAAATCTCACCCGTCCTGACTGCCTTAGACAACTTTTACGCTACCCATACTCTTGTTGCTGAGCTGGTGCTAGCCGCGTTGGAGCTACTGTCCCGCTTGGGACTCGATGTCATTGACGAACAGGCCCTCGTCCTGATTGTTGCGTACACCAATGTTCATGACCCGTGGACTACCGCATCGTCTGCTTGTCTAGCTACTAGTCTGGTAGCAACACACTTATCCGATGACAAGCTTACCCCATTCATCGTCGGACCCGTGCTACAGGCCTACGTGCGTCCCATCTTCTCGCAATCAAGTGGCACGGATGTTCGCACAGGCAGACCAGGTCGAGGCCGGCAAGTCCATCACTCGTCTCTAGATGGGCCCCGCTGGAAGGAGCAAGATCCCCTGGTCACGTCTGTTTTCCGCTGGGCAGTCGACAACGCCGATGTAAGATCCCCGACAGGCCCCTTTTCGCCCTTACTGGCGTCCAAACACCGAGCGGCACAGGCTAAAAGTACTTTCAAAGATACCACTCATTGCCGGCAACTGGCCTCTGTTTCTGCCCGTCCTGCTTATTTTGATAGAGGATCAAGAGGTTTCAGTAAGGGAAAATGGCCTCAAAATCCTCATCAAGTTTCTGCAAAAGTGTCACCCCGAGATACTGGTTCCGACAGGCTTGGGGAATCTGTTCGAGGACGCTGTCTTTCCCTCACTGCTTTCCCTCACAACCTCGGCCGAAGCACAAGATTGCGTAGCCACGCTTTGCCTAGCCTTCGACGTCCTTTTGCATTTGGCAAAAGTGGACCAGGACCCTGAACATCACAGGAAGCGTCGCCTACTGGACCGACTCATACGGGGTGGCATCCTCGTTGGCCACCTCACTACTTCCACACATGCCGTTGTCATCGAAACCCTAATGAACTACGTGGCTGCCACTGTACACTGCCTGGGCATCTTTGCTGCAAAGCATCTTCAAGTAATTCCCTGGGCATAACAACACAGCAGGACTCGCCGGCTAACATTTCTCATCTCAACAGGGCCTTCTTCAATATATCGACTCTGTCATGACAGATCCGTTCGCTCTTGTACGCCCTGCAACCATTATGGCCTCAGGCAAAGCACTTAATGCTCTCTTGACCAACTGTTGGCCGAGAATGGTTCAGGCCGCGCACACAGAACATGTCCTTCGCATTATTACGACATGCTGGATGAACTCGCACGATCAGGCTGCGACAGCCGGGAAGCTTACAATGAATGACATGGCTCGCATTCGCCAAGAACTCGTCTTCTCCTCAAAACTGTTGCACTCCACGTGGCCGGGCTGTATGCCTGAAGAGATATACCACAAGCTGTCCGAGGCTCTGTCAAGAGAGCCCCGGCTCCGACCTCTTTTTCACTACAGGCATTCGCGCTAGAGAGACGGTCAGGTGGAGGTGCCCTGGCCGAGCAATCGGTAGACAGCTTAGTCCAGCGGTTGCTGCTTGAAGAAGGACTTGCCATGAAGCCACTTTTGATAGGCTTTGTACCTCTTCTTTGGGCCGTCTTCTTCTGTCACCGTGAGTGGGTTTTCGGCAACCTTCAACAACTCACCATAGACCTCTGCTGCCTCCTGGGTGCCAGCCATGACAAGCCCGCCGGTCTGCCAGCTGCCGCTGATGTAGTCCTGGTATTCCGAAGAGTCGACATTCAGAGGCGTGTCGCTGGAAACGACAAGCGGCAGATTTTGTGGATGACGGATATAACGTTCGTAATCATCCGCCTCGTGGCCTTTGATGGACGGGTTGAGAGAGTCATGTACGGCTCTTGTAAAGGTCCACTGTGCCTCTTTGGACCTTTCAAGCGACGTGGAATTTTCCTTATCTCGATCGAAAGACGATGGGTCGTCTGCCGACGCCTCGTCGACCCCAGGCGGGAGTCTCGGGATCTTGTCGTGAACGGGCTGTAACCAGCGCTGCAACGAGATGCCTCTTGCCGCCGTTCGCGCAGAGACGGTCGAAGCCGTGTCGTCGTCCCCCGGTGGAAGCCGCGGCGACTCCGAGGGGCTAGCGGTTGCCGTTTCCTTCTTGATCTTCTTCTTCTCCCCTTCTATATCGCCGTCGGTGCGCACTCGGAAAGGGCTTAGGTCGTATCGCCCGTCTTGAGTCGACCTGAGAGGAATGTACTTGATGGTTGAGTTCATCTTGTACGCAAACATTTTGGGAAAGGACGAGAGCGTGGCTGGACGATAATACTCAAGCCAGTAGTCGTCGAAGAAAGCCACGGGTAAGGAAATCGCTGAGCCTCGTAGCCGAGTCAAGGGCGGAATCGTCCTAGCATCGAGATAAGACGGCGTGTACCAGTTGATATAGTTGCCGTGTTTCGCCGCAGACCAGTCCCTGGGGTCGGCATGGTGAAGATAGTAATCCGTGGCGAGGTTCCAGAGCATTGGCTGCCCCTGAGCGAAGATGTAGTTTCCCAAAAACAGGTTGTACGCCTCCTGGCGTTGGCTGTCGAGAAACGAGTTATTGTAGTATCTCTTGAAACTCTCAATCATGTCGCGAGAATGGCTGGTCCACTGGTTGATCTTGCGGTACGTTTCCATTGTGTTGACGAGCTGCGACCCGCCGTATTGCACGGCGATTGTGTCCCCGTGGTCGTGCCACATGTGGGTGAAGAGATTGACGGCATCCGTATCATACTCGACGCAGGTGTCCTCCAAGATGCCCAGGGCGTGCAGTTGGTGACCCAGTGCTCGCTTGCCAATGACGAATTGGGCAGCGTTGGTACGGTCCAGGCAGTCGATGCAGTTGGTGCGAGCCACGCCATTCTGGGCCGTCATGGGGCTAGTTCGGCCATCGCCGTTCTGAAAAAAGCCAGTAGTGCCCAGGACGGATTCTGCAATCAGCTCCAAGTTGCCAATGACGTCCCCATCGCGAACTTTAGACGCCCGGCTCATGTCCCACGCTTTGTGTATGATTTTCTTAGTATGGGGTAGAAACTGGTTGAGGTAGTCGATGGCGTGCGTGTACTCGTCTAATAGCTTGGATTCCCTGGGCTGTCGCTCCTTTGCTTTGATGAGGTTAACTACGTAAATCGGTGCTCCATAGCGCTCGAACAAGTTATCGAAATGAAGAGCCGCGGCGCTGTAGAAGGGATCGACTAGGTTGAGCTCGATGGGCGGTTTGGGCGTGACTCCGGTGCTGTCTTGGGTCCAGTACAAGGGAATGCTCCCACGGTGCTGGACGTACGAGGTGTACTGAGGGCTGCAATATAGCCGGGGTCCAGGAGCGTGAAAGGACGTCGTCAACGACTCGGCCACTATCTGTTCAGTCTCCACGTCATTGGCGACGTAGCCCTGATTTGCACATCAGCCCAACATTACGCCACGAGACAAGGATAGGCGAGAGGAACTCGTCGATGGCATACTAGATCATTGGCACCGCGCTTCAAGAACCGGGCACCAGCGAAGTAGCGTGACCGCCGGGCGATGACGGTTATGTGCGCGGTTCGCCCGTAGATGGAGAGGGCTGTGTCCGCATCAGCCACAGTCAGACATGTATCGACCGCTTCCCCCCCCCCCCCCCCCTGGTTCGCTTACCTGCTTGGTCGATGTAGCCGTGGATGATGGGCCAGCACCAGTCGTAGGCATCGGGGAGAGCCTTGACAGCTGGCTGGAGAAGGTAGTCGTTCCATATAAACATGGAATTGAAGTCTTCGTCCGGCGGCGACAGTATGCCCTTGGCGATTGCCGTTCGCTCCCGGGTAATGTTGTGCTGAAGAGTCCGCGTCACGTCGTAGGAATAGCTGTAGTAGAAAGACCTGGTCAGGTCGAGGTTGTTGAGGATGCCCAGAAACCTCTGTTCCTCAGTGTTCCTCGAGTCCGACTTGAATCGCCCGGATGTGAGCGGGATCAGCTCGGTTCCCTCGACTTGATAGATGTAGTGCCCGCCGACCATGGCGACAGTGCTCTTCTTGGTGATGAGCAGCATGTAATACGGGCCCGTGAATTTGATGAAGCCCAAAATCCCCCATGTGGTGCACCGGAGCTTGATCCCCCCGGTTCCCCGGTTCCCGTCGTCTATGGTGTCTAGGAGCTGGTTCATCTCCTCCAGGCTGTACACAATCTTGTCGTCGGTCATGTTGAGCTCGGCTCCCTCGGTAGCCCGGTCAATCTTGAGGATCCTATACCTCTTTTCACTCACGTCCACCCCCACGACGTAGTAACGGCTGGCGGTTTCATACAAGCTGAACTTGTGCATCTTGTATACCAGCCGGTCGGGCATCCTATCGTCGTCATTTCGATCGGCCGTCGCGCACGAGGGCATGTGGGTTGCCGAGTTCGGGCTGGTGGTGCGGAAACAGGGCTCGACCATGCCGGCTGCATTGTCGTGAACAGTGCGGCTGCCAGTTGTATCGGAAGAACTCGGCTTTGCTTGTTCATTGTTCTGGAGGAGCGGGGAGGCTATTGCGCCATCTATGGAGTCTGATTTCGCGTGCGGTGACGGCGCCGTGCCCAGCCAAAGTCCGTCTATGAAGCCTGCGTCCGCATAAACGTCTGCCATGATGAGAAGCAAACAGACATTGCGGTGCAGTAAGCCGGACGCCGACGTTCGCGATGTTGTTCCGTCCGATTGGTGAACACGGCTCGACTGCGGCTTGGCCGCTCTAGTAGTGTGTGGCTCAGCCGAACCCCCCACCCCCCCTCCAGCCAACCACACCCCCACTTTAGTCATATAGTTAGCGCAGCTTTTATATACTCGGTTTAGCTCTACGCTATAGTCGGCTTAAGTACAAAGGTATAAAATCTACTATATAGTAATATTTTAATACTTTATATATATACTTAAAAAACTATAAATATAAATATAAGTTATAAAAAAACTTTTTATAAGTTTTTATATAAGTATAAAGTAGATTTTTTAACTAATAAAAAAGTAATTATTTACTTTACTTATTAATAAATAATTAAATTTACTTAGTTAAAAGAACTTAAAGTAAATAGTTAAAAGTATTTTAAGTAAAACCTTTTTTTATTTATTATTAGCCCGCATTTTATAAACTTCTCTATAAACTAAATACTTACTTAAAGCAAGTATGTATTATATCTAAAACTTTTCCTAATTATAAGAATTAATTTAGCAATATTAGTTACCCCTTTTAAGATAATATCGTAGCGTAGTTAAAGGATATAAAGGTAAGGGAGTAGTCCGCCTCGCACTAGCATTAACCGTAACGCGTAGCGCGATAAGACGCCCTTAAGCTTTATATACTTAGATAAAAAGCTAAATATACCTTAAAGAGATAATAGTGCGTAGCCCGGTTAGGCTATACGCAATATTAATAAAAAGAAAGCCTATAACGAAATTATAAGTATAGTCTTATATACGTAGTTTGACTAAGTATAAGTAGTAGTTAAAACTTTTCTTTATATTAAGGGGCGAGCTAAAAGCGCGTTAATTATAGTAAAGGCCGACTTATAAGGCTATTTAAAGCGTAATAAAAAAGGCTATATATAAAGAGCTTAAATATAGCTAGGCTTAAGGCTTAAAGGGGCTTAAGCGGACTTAAGTAATAGTAGTAGCGGGCCTTAAAAGGCCGATAAGTTATAATATAACGACTAAGCTAATCCTAGCTTAGTATAAAAATAAGCTAATAGTAATCTTAATAAAAGCAACGCCGGATATCTTAAACTATAAGCTAAAATATATAGTTAAGGCAATTAATATAGCGCTTAATATCCTTTACGCTATAGTAGCGAGGCGCCTTTTAAGCGGGGATATTATAGTAAAGTTTTACTATTTATACTTATATTATAAGAAGAGGGTATATAAGTAAAAGGAAGTTTTTATAATATAACGGGAGGGGTTGCCGTCGCACCAATAGACAAAAGTCCGCTAGTAACACCTAACGGTATTACTGCCCCTCACGCTAGCTTTATAAGGCGACCGCACCACTAGTCCTACGGGGCACCCCCCGCCTAGCTACCAGCCACCTTATAGTTTTTACTTACTTAAACTAAAGATAGTTATAAGAAGTAAAATAAGTAACCTAAATAGGTTATTAAGAGGAAGGTAGAAGGCGGTAGTAAGCAAAAAGGCGTTTAGGCAAAGAGTTGTTTTATTATAGTTATATTACTGCGAATAGCTAAAAAGCTTGCTAAAGAAAAGGATATTTAGATAGATATAAATCCCTTATTATATAGATAATCCTCCTTCCCTCTAGCTATTCTTCCCTTTTTTATAAAGACCGATTATTAGTTGATTTTAAAAGACTTTCTAAGCAGCAGAGTATTATTCTAAGCAGCCGAGGAATTTAGTTTAGGCAGCTAAGTAATTATTCTAAGCAGCCGAGTTATTATTCTAAGCATTTAAGACGTTAAGTCTTAAAGCTTAAAATCTTCTTCCCCTTTATAAAGAAGACCGATTATTCGTTTAATCTAATTACTAAGGTAAAACTTAGGTCTTATATATACTTATTATTCTAATTATAGTTATTTACCTACTTATAGTATTAAGTATAGTATATCTTATTCTTATTACTATAGCTATATTTTAAGCATATAGTATTTATATATAGTATTCTTATTACTATAGCTATATTTAAAGCATATAGTAGTTATAATATTATCTTATAATACTAATAGCTATATTTCAAGCTATAGTATTTTAATAACTATAAATAGAATTTTAACGTCGTCTTAGCGGAATTATCGGGGTATAGCTTTAAACGTATTCTTTAAGTTATAAAGCTAGTTAAGTCGTTTCTAAGAATTAGTTAGTTAAGCTAACTAAGTAATGTTTTTAAGCTTTACCTCGCTACCTTAATTAGCTACCGAATTAAGAAAGTCCGACTAATAATACCTTTTCGATTAATTAAGGAGTAAGCCTCCTTTTTCTTATATTTTCTCTTTAAGCTATATAATATACTTTTATAACCGTTAAGTCTCCTTTAGTTCCTTAATATAGCTTTAAAGAGCCTTTTATTTTTCTTTAAGTAGTAAGGACTAAGCACTTATTAATAAGAATATTCTTAATAGCACTTTTATTATTTTAAGCATAAAGGGTATTTAGTCGGATTCGTTATCTAAATAAATCTCTTATACTTATAAGCCTTAATTAAGGTTATATTAGCTTCGCCGCGCCGGTTTAGCACCGCTTTACGATCCCTTCGCTAATACTATCTTTACTAAGTAATTTAAAAGGGAAGCTTTAAAAATTATAAGGAGATAGTCTCGCGATACTACTAATTAAGTAGTAAAGATAGTAGATAATACGATAAGTTATAGTATTGCTTAGCTGCCTACTTTATTATAAGACTAAAGCTTATAAAAAAAAGAGTCTCTTAGCTTTAATCGCAAGGGCCTATTAACTACTTATTAAGTTAGGACTAAAAGAAGGGCTTTTTACTTAGCGTATTCCCCGCACTTAGTTAGCCTATACTATTAGTACTATTTTTATATTAATACTATATTTAACATGGGAAATTAGCGCGCTTATTAGTTAAGCGCGGCTTTAAAGTATAAGGTATATTAGCGAAAATAAAGAGGTATAAAATATATATTAAATAAAGAGCAAAAAGGTATAGAAATATAAAAATAGTACTAATAGTATAGGCTAACTAAGTATAAGGAATACGCTAAGTAAGAAGCCTTGCTTTTAGTCCTAACTTAATAAGTAGTTAATAAGCCCTTATAACTAAAGCTAAAAGACTCTCCTTTTTATAAGCTTTAGTCTTATAATAAAGTAAGTAGCTAAGTAATACTATAACCTATTATACTATCTACTATCTTTACTACTTAATTAGTAGTATCGCGAGACTATCTCCTTATAATTTCTAAAGCTTCTTATTAAAGGTTAAAGCAGCAGCGAAATTATAAGGAAATCAGGAGATCACGTAATATCACGTGATAGAGGAGTCGATATTATATAAGGCAGGATTTTAGCTAGAATTAATTAATAAATAATTAAGTGCGTAAGTGCTTGTAGAATCTCTAGCTATTAAGTGGCGGGAGATTCGCCTTTTATGGATAAATGTGAGGGAACGGAGTAAT
>JAPEBW010002006.1:0-16324 GCA_027405785.1 Ophiocordyceps robertsii
TAAGGAACGAGGATATTAATAAATAGATTAACGAATATAAGGAAATTCTTCCTTAGCTATAAGTTAAATATACTTAAGGATCTTAAAAGCACTTATTAGCGCGAAAGAAATAGGTCTAACCTATAAAAAAGCAAGGGCCGATTAGCTATACCCTATATATACTTAAAGGATAGTCCGGGACGCCTTAGCTATCTATTAAAAGCTCGCTAAGACTAAGGGTTACGTTTTTAGACCGCTTAGTAAGGGCGGATATACCTTAAACCTTATAGCGCTCGCTAAGTTAAGGAAGAAACCCGCTTAAATAGCTAAGAATATAAGTTAAGGTCCTCCGGCTAAAGAGAGAAAGGACCTTTAAGACTATATACTTACTAACGCTAAAGCTAAAACGGGCATACCCCGCGATTAAGGAAGGTATTATAGTAAAGACTAATAACTATTTAAGGGATAAAGAGTATAATATAAAAGGAGCTTAGTCGGATACTAATAAGAGCTTAAAGGAAACCGCAATCTATACTATAGTAAACTTAGTATAGGAGGCCAATAAAGCGTGCGGATTTTATAGCAAAGTATTCCCCTTAAAGAATAAGCTTTACTAATATATTAAAGATAAACACCCCCTTAACCCTAACCGCGACGTTACTATATAAAGACGTAGCTTAGTATAGTAAGTAGTTATTCGGAAGCTATAAAACGTTTAGATAGTTAAGGCTTCCCTTAACGTCTAGCTATTAAACCTTAATAGGCCGTTATAATTTACTTACATACGCTTATTAGTCTATAAAAAAGAAAGGCCTAGGATAAGTATTAAAGCCTATATAGACACTAAGGTAAACTAAAGCCTTATTTAAGCCGACTTAATAAAGACCTTTTAAGACGTAACTATAAACTCCTCTTAACGAATTTTTATTTAAAGAGTAAGAAAGATAGCTACTATTAGATAAGCGGAATTTACCGCTTATATACTAAGAAGGCTAAACGGTAGCTTTATAGTCGTAAAGGTAAGGATTAGCGCTTAAATAGTAAAACGCTTAGCGGCTAATATATTGCTTAGCTAAGACTTTTTAGTTCTTTATTAAGAGGACCTTATTAACTTTATATCGGTCTTATAAATCGGGGCCTATAAAGGGATTAAAGCTAAAGTTAAGATAGTCCGGCTAAGACTAGCGATATATAGATAGGTAATTTACTTAGTTACTACGACGATTCTAGCTAGTTTTAGCTACGCCTTACTTATATAAGTCCGGGCGCCGCTATTAAGGCGTAATATAATATTTTTCCTTAATAACCTTAAGCTCGCTTAGATAATAATATAGGATTATAAAAGCTTTATAGCAATAAACTATTTTAAGGAACTATTAGTACTCCGCTAAGGCTAAAAAGTAAGGATAATTATAGACCTTAATAAGCAGTTTTAGCTATATAAGGAGGTTAACGCTATAGCTCCCTTAGCGGAAGCCCTTATAGAAAATCCGAATAGAATAAACCCCGCTAAGGACTTTTTATAGAAAGATCTTACTATAAACTATAAACTTAAAATCGGCCGAACTAAGGACCTACCTAAACTTACTACTAATAAGGGCGTTTAGATCTACGCTAAAGACCTAAAATACGTATTAAAAGTCTAAGATATCCTTTAATCGTTTCCCTGCCTTTAAAAGGACGAAGGAGTAATATATATAAACGAATCCGAATATATACGTATTTCTTTAATAGAAGGATAGTAATATTAACGAGTTATATTAAGATTATACCTATTAAGCGATAAAGATAAGAAGGTAGTAAATACGATATTTAACTAGCTAACCGCGTAAGGCCGATTAAAACGAGTTTATAGGCTAACCTTATTCGCGGCGCCGGTATTTATAGTATAAAAGATAGTAAATAAAAAGGAAAAAGGATAAGTAGTTATAAACTTATAGGGGATTAACGCCGTTATTACCTTAAACGCTTACTTAATGCCCCTTTAAAGCGATATAATTAAACGCCTTTAAGGAAAAAAGTTTATTAGTACGGTAAACGCACGATCGTTTTTTTACTAGTTCTTAGTCTATTAAGACTACTAAGAAAGGTTTATAGTTATAAGCTATCGCGGGCTAAAAAGATTATTAGTAATACTTATAAGCTTTAAGAACTCCCCGGCATATATTTAAAGGTTTATCGATAACGTCCTTTATAAATACTAAGAATACGCGGCGGCTTATATTAACGATATTATTATTTACTTTAATACGGCCGAAGAATACCTTTAATATCTAAAAGCTATATTCCGCGCTTTTTATAACTATAATATTACTTTATCCGGACTAAAGTTCTTCTTAATATACCCGTCTATATAGCTCCTTAAATTTAAGGTAGACGCTATCGGCTTAATAAATATAAACGAACGCGTGCGAGCTTTAAGGGATATTATATTCTTAAAGAACCTTTAATAGCTTAAGAAATAGATTAGCCTTACTAGGTAGCTACGCTATACGGTCCCGCATTTCGCTAAGAAAGTTAACGTTTTATAAAAATAAAAGATAGAGCTACTCCGGGTAGGACGGGAAGACGGAGTCCCCTTAAAGGGCTAAGGATAGGCTTAATACGCCGCGAAAGCCGCTTTTTAGCCTACTTTAAAAGAGGAAGAGGCCTTTACGATTTTAATTAAGAAACTTACTAAGCCCTAAATAATTTACTACTTCGACCC
Source organism: Ophiocordyceps robertsii (assembly GCA_027405785.1). Taxonomy (NCBI): domain Eukaryota; kingdom Fungi; phylum Ascomycota; class Sordariomycetes; order Hypocreales; family Ophiocordycipitaceae; genus Ophiocordyceps; species Ophiocordyceps robertsii. The sequence goes on from JAPEBW010002006.1 coordinate 2,687, forward strand.
CGCTTAATAACTATTTATCTAGATCGATATATCCTAAGAATATAAAGTAGCGGCTATAGCTTTTTACTTAAAAGAAAGTATAGAATAAGATAGAAAGACGCTACTAGCCCGGACTAAAGTCTAGCCTATCGTTTACTTAAGCCGCGCCCTTTAAGGCAAAGAACCTTAATAATAGCTTATAGAACTTAAAGTAGCTAGTTTAGTATAAGTAGTATATAAGCTACGCACTATAGTACTATCTATAAGAACACTATAAGTAGTTATCTTTACTAACTATATAAGCACTTATAGAATCGTATACTAAAAATCCTTATTCTCTATTAATATAAAATCTAATAATAAGCTAGTCCTCGCGTCTTAATACTTAAGCTAATTCCCGCTTAAGGTATGCTATATCCTAGGCGTTAAAAACGTTATACCGGACGCGCTTTTACGTTTACCGTACTAAGACGATAAGCCGGTATCCTTAAACTAAGAAGGGGAATTAAAACGTATTTAAGAAGATAAGATAACGGACCGCGTGTTCCTTTATGCGGAAGTATTAATCGAATTACCGCTCCGCTAGAAAATAATTAACGGATATATAGAAGATATATAGTAAGTAAAAATTATAGCGTAGCTTAGCGATAAGAACGGGGTCCCCGGACTCTTATTCCTTTAATCGTAGGGGTTGCTATACTTTACGGAGAATAACGGACGTAGGAGACTATATATCCCTAAGACTTATACTAAGGAGATCGTTAAAGACGCTTACGCTAAATACTTTTATACTAGCCGTACCTATATATAGTAAGACCTATCTAAAAGCTTCTTAATTTTATAGCTTAGTAAATATATAAACGAGGTTATAGATAGCTATAATACTTATTACTATAACTAAACCGACTAAGGTAAGACGCTAAAGTAGCTTATCTTAATCTAAAGCTTATTAGTTCTATACTATATAATAGCGATAGACTTTATTACTAAGCTTTTAATAGTCTAAGCCGAATAATCCTTATAAAAAGATCTTATAAGGAACTTCTTTAATACCTTACTAACTATAACTAATAAATTCTTAAAAATATATCTCCTTATTTTAAGCAATAACTAGTTTATAGCGGAAGACTAAGTATAAGCGTTATATACTAAACTACTCCGCGCTAATTAAGGGATTCCGAAGGGGATAATCTTTAACTAAAATATAAAGTTTACCTTAGTATTTTAGCGGACCTTATAGTAAGCCTTCGGATCGAAGCTTCTTATATTTACCGCTTAGTACCCTTAAACTAATAGCTTATTAGAAAGGCGAAACTAAACTATAGAAATCGCGCTACGATTCTTTACCGCCGATTTCCTAGACCTACGCTAAACCGATATACTAGTCGCCTTTTAGTTTAGCCTTAATAATTCCTTCTTCTTAGTAATTTACGCGGCCTTTAGTAAGCTTATTATAAGGATAAGAATAAATAATAGCTTTTAGTTCTTAAGTAATTACTTATACTTACGGAACTAAGAGGTCTTATAAAAAGAAGTTAAGTTAGCTATCGCCTATACTTAAGCTACTATAAAGGATAGATATAATAAGAAACACTGCCTGCTAAAATTTAAGCCTAGCGATTAAGTTTAGCTATAGCTTAATAAAAGCTACTATATCGCGGACGGTAAACTAGCAAAGCTTTAAAAAAGACGCACTAAGCTATTTAAGGTTACCGCTAAAGTAAGATAGCTTATATACTAGCTAAATATAAAAAGGTCCTTAAATATTTATCTAGTCGTTTTAATAGTATAACTACGCTTAGCGGACGAGCTAGCTATACGCTTAAGACCGGTTTAAAACGAAAGGATACCTTACCCGGATAAGTAAGAAGTAAAACGAATCCTATAAAGCTATATAATAAAGAAAGGCGGCGGAAAGCTAAGGAAAGAGTTCTTTATAGCTTAAAAAGGCTAGCTAAGTAGCTATAACTTATAAGTAAACGAAAAAGCAGTCTTCTTACTAAAGATCGTAAAAGCCTTTAAAAAAGCATAAGAGGAGTTAGCTACTTAAGTAGTTTAGACGAAAGTATAACGCGCGGCCTTTATAACTTAATACGAAACTCTTTAACTAAGAGAATTAAGTAGTTAGGCCTAAGCACGAGACTTAAAAGCTATTATAGGTTATAAAAAACTATAACTTACTACGCTTAAGGTAATTAGTTATTTTAATAATAATATACCGCCGTTTACTTTAAGCAATAAGGCTCTTTTAGCTTTATAGTATACCTATTTAAATCCTTTCCGCCGCCCGCCCTTTCTCTTTTCCTTTCTTCTTTTTATAACTATATTTCCCTTTACCGCTAGCTATAGCCCGCCGCACCTCGCTTACTCCTATATATATAACTTTCTTTACTTTAAGCTTACGATCCTTATACTCCTATTTTAAGTCCTTTTATCGTTTAACGTCTCTTATAGCTAAGATTAGCTATTTTATAACTACTTTTTTAGCCCGCTTTCCTATAAGCCTTTATACCTTTAATATAAAGGATATAAACGAGCTTTTAAGCTTTATAGAAATAAGGCGGCTATCCTCTATAGCCTTAAGTCCCTTAGCGAGAGCTAAAACCTTTAGGTTTAAGCCTTTATATAAACTTACGCCGCTTTTTATAGCCGCGCCTAAGCTAATAGATTTAACTTAAACTACGGTACTATAAAGGACGGCCTATACTACCCTCTTTAAACACTTAACTTAAATAACTCGCCTCTTAGCCCTATACTATAGTAAAGTCTAAATAGCCGGTTTTGCGGTAACTCCGCTATACCTCCCGCTTAGCTCTTACTATCTAAAAGCCCCCGCCGCCTATATATTTTTTAAGGTATAGCCGGAAATCTTTATTAGCGGAATAACTAGCCGATACTTTATGCCTTAAGGTTAGCTAACCTCGCTATAGTCTTAAGATCTATAGTAGCCGCCGTAGCTAGCGGAAACCCGCTTTAGCTAAACGACTAAAACGATATCTATACCGTCCTTAACTATATATTTAAGGCTTAGCTTAACTAGTTTATAGCCGGGTTTATAGCGGCGTTTTAAGCGATTATAGCTAAAACCCTATCTCGCTTTATATATAGTCTAGCCCGTACTATAAAATCCCCTTCTTAGCTTATAGCCGCTATAGGCCTTAAAGACCCGTTTAGTCTTACTTAGTAAATGCTTTTTCTACTTACCGCTATACTTAGCCTAGCTATATAAAGGCATATAAGCGCCTTACTATAGTTTATTCGCTATCTTTCCTTAATTAAAGGAGATAGCGATAACTAGCCTTACGATATATTCCGCCGCCCGATTTTATAAAAGCCGCTAGTAGTAACTAATACGATCCTTAACGGACTTAGCTTTATAGGCCTATACTTTAGCGACGAGATTATAATAATCGGGAGTTTCCGCTTAGCTATAAACTACGCTAAGTTCTATTTATAAGCCCGCGAAAAGTTTAAACGCGACTTAACTTTAACTTAAGCAATAAAGTTTTTAAGCTTCGATATCCGCCTTATTAACCGCACCGACTACGCGCTCTATATTCTCGCCTTTAAGGCCCCCTCTATATAAAGGTTCTTTAAGACTATTAAATACGTTTAGAACCTTAAGAGCGAGGAGTTAAGCACTAAGGCTATTAAGGACCTTATTACCCGCTTTTAAGCGGGAATATAAACGTTTAATACCTTAATGCTTACTATACTTATTAATATTAGCGGGATAGCGTACCCTTACCTCGATACCTTCTTAGTAGCTAAACGTATATTAGTTAGCGGAAAAGCGTAGATAGTAGCGCTATATAAGAAGGACGATAAGTCGGAAAGCTTAACGATAAAGAGTAAGGGATAACTGCGATAGCGGTAGTAAGTAGGATATAATATCTCGCTTATAAGCGGCTTATAAGGCTAGTAAGTAAAACGGGAAACTTAGCGGAGGATTAAAAAAATAGTATAAAAAGGGTAAGTAAGATAATAATATAAAATAAGGCTTAAATAAAGCTAGTCTCTTATAATATATCCCGCTAAGGAACTTAAGTATACCTTAGCGCGGAGACTCCTTACTACTTAGCGAGGGCATAAATATACGCCTTAAAGGAAAGTTAGAAAAACGTTATTATAAGTTTTAGCTAAACGCGCTAATTACCTTAATAAGAATAAAGCTATATAACTAAATATAAGGTAAAAATCTATAATAAAGCCGCTTACTAACTATCTTAAGCTACTTAGCTACTATTAGCCGGATAAGCTAATAAAACTATCGGAAGGATAAAGACGGCGTATTATTAATATAGCGTAAAATCGCTACTATAAAGCTATTACTTAGCACCCCCTTTACTTTATCCTTACTTTAAATTAATAAGGACGTCGACTTTTCTTTTTTACTTAAGGGAGTTATTATAGAATTTAGATAGCTATACCCGGACTTCTTACTTTACTTTTAAGGAAGCCTTATAAAACCCCGCGATAAGAACGCTTAAAGCACGTATTATAAAAGCTTGCTTAAGGAGATATAATAAATATTACCGGTCGGACCTTACTAAGGTTTTTAAGATATAACTACGGATAGTTAAGAGCCTACTTAACTATAGTTTATAATATATCTAACTATAAGAGATACTATAGAAACTATTAAGCGGATTTTACCGGTATCTTTAGGGGATTTTTAAGGATTTCCGCGGGATATCTTAACTATAGTTTAACCCGTTTCTAACTACGGAAGCACCCTAGAAGATATAGGATAAACCTTACCGCGATTTTTAAGGGATATTTAAGGATATTTAAGGGATTTCCCCGATTATAGTCTATAGTATTTCTAACCGGGCTTATACTTAGTTTATTAAGCGATTTTATAAGGATATTTACGGTTTACTTTATATACTATAAATAGTATAGTTAGAGATCCTTAAAATTAGCTTAAAAAACTAAGTATAAAGTAGCTAGCTATGCTTTTAAGAAATAGATAAGCTTTTTACTATTTCTAAACCCTTATATACGTTTATATGCGGTAATTAGTCCGTAGTACCGGCCTTAACTAGCGGTAATTAGTTTGTAGTACCGGCCTTAACTAGCGGTAATTAGTCCGCGCCTTATCCCCTTATCCTTACGCTATAAGGCGTAGTAATTTCTTATAATAAAAAACGTTATAAATTATAGTTAAATAGCCTCCTTAAGTATTTATAGTTATATCTTTAAAACTTAAGTAAGGTTTACTTAGTAATATTTATTGCGTTTTTAAAGCAAGTCTTTATTATATGTGCTTTAAGTCTTTTTACTATAAGGTTTTATAAAGGCTTTTTAAAAGCTAAGTAAAAAGTTTAAGCATAGCCGCTTAAATTTTATAATATATATTTACTAAAATAACTACTTAGTAATTAAAAAAGTTTATATTATAATTAGTAAATAAAAAGTAAGTTTTATTAAACTAAAACTCTTTTTTATTATCTTTTTATTATAATAATTTAAGTATTATATTTAGTTAATTAAACTATTATATTTCGTTAAGCAAAGTATTATATATTATTAAATAAAGTATTATATATAGTTAAATAAAGTATTATATATAGTTAAATAAGGTTTATTATACCTTTATATTTCAGCCGACCGTACGCTAAAGCTTAGCCGACCCTATATAAAAGCTATGCTGACCATAGTACTAAAGTGGGGCCATGGCTGGCTAAGGGGGGTGAAGTTCAGCTGAGCTACACACTCGGGGGCAGCCTCGGTGCGAGAGCGCGGCTTAATGGCGTAATCGCTACGTGCCTTCTATATATTGCATCCTATTGACATAACCCTTTTGTCACCTGATATCGACGTCCTGATTGATCTTCCTCGAGGCGTCGCCGCTCGATATGGCTGCGACCGAACATTTGCATGGCGACGCGCTCCAAGCGGACGAGGGGGAGGACAGCCTCAGAACTCTCAAGTATCACTTGCTGGGCCCGTCCTTGACCAAGGCAGGCCAAGACAAGGTCGATCAAGGCAAGGTACGCAAGCTTGTCGAGCTTCTCTGCACGCGCAAATGAAGGCCAGCTCAACCTGACCATGTCTAGGTTTCCGAGATCATCTACAATGCGTCCAAAGGGTCCAAGTTCTTCAATCGAGAAGAGGCCCGCGACAAGGTCCTCACGAAGAAAATAGAGCAGACTCTGCAACGGAAGCGAAAGCTTGACGAGCAAGACCTGTCCCGCGACCTGCGAAACGCCGACCGCGCGATTGCTGAGCTCGAGGTGTCCCGGGACCTTTCTCAAAATGTTGTACATATTGATTGCGACGCCTTTTATGCATCGGTGGAGCAGTTAGAGAAGCCTGAGCTTAAGACACTGCCGTTTGCTGTCGGTGGCGGAGTTCTTACAACCTGCAACTACGTTGCCCGACAGTTCGGCTGCCGCTCTGGCATGGCCGGATTTGTCGCAAAGAAACTCTGCCCTGACCTCGTCTTTATCAGGCCCGATTTTCAGAAATACAGAGCAAAGGCCCAGGAAGTTCGAGAAGTTCTCGCCGAGTACGACCCGCGATTCGAGAGTGCAAGCATTGACGAGGCGTACCTGAATATCACCGAATACTGCGCAGAGCATGACATTGGTCCCGCAGAGGCGATTGAAGAAATGAGGAGCGAGATCCACCGAAAGACCAACATCACTGTTTCGGCTGGAATCGCTGCAAACACAAAACTAGCCAAGATCTGCTCAAACATGAACAAGCCCAATGGACAGTTTGTCTTGCCTAAAGACAGAAGTGCCATCATGACGTTCATGCGAGACCTGCCGACTAGGAAAGTCAACGGCATTGGCCGAGTCCTGGAACGAGAGCTTCTCGAGATCGGAGTGAAGACATGCGGGGACATCTACGAGCAGAGGAGATATTTGAACCATCTTTTTGGGGGGAAGACTTTCGAATTCCTGTTGACTTGTTATCTGGGACTGGGCCGCACCAAAATTCAGCCTACAGAGGACTATGAACGAAAGAGCGTCGGGACTGAGAGCACTTTTGCGGAAATGTCCGATCCCGCAACATTGCGACAGAAACTTATGTCGACGGCGGAGGAGCTTCAGCAGGACATGAAGCGAGCCGAATGCAAAGGTCGCACGTTATGCCTCAAGGTCAAACTGCATACCTTTGAAGTCTTGACACGCCAGCAGGTCATGCCGAGGGCAGTCGGCCTCGCAGACGATCTTTACAACTACGCCCTGCCTATGCTCGCCAAGCTAGAACAAGAAATTCCAGGCATGACGCTACGGCTCATGGGCTTACGTTGCACGCATCTCGTTAGCACCAAGAAACCTGATACAATGGCATTTTTTGGGTTCAGGCAACGCAGACACACAAGCGAAGACCAGCTGGGGTCGAAAGAAGCTGGTAAAAGAAAGGCAGCCGAAGCCTCGGAAGACGAAGTCGGCGGGGAAACTGTGCTTGCGAAAGAGCTGCATCCCAAAGACGAAGGTATGACGAATCGAAACATAGCAGACGGCATGGAGGACGCCAGCACGCTGGCATATGGTCGGCATGGCAAAGAGATTGTCTCGAACCCGGTAAAGCTTATTGCGGAACGCGAAGAGGAATGGTGGGACTGCCCCATCTGCCTCAGGCCACAATCCCCAAATGAACGACAGTTCAACGAGCACATTGACCTCTGTTTGTCTCGTCAAACGATACGTGATGCGGTTCAGAGTGACGAGCCGGCTCGGGCTCGAGACAGTCCTCCTGGGAACAAAAGACCAAAAATTGCGGAAAGGAGGAGGGGAACGGCATCTGCCTCGGACCCCAAGCAGAGAAAGCTTTTCTTTGGATAGAACAGTTTGCGACTGTTGGCGAATCATGACTTGACGTTTCCTTCTGAACAGCCCGCCCGTATGAGGCAAGGTTATGCGCATACTTCATGGAGCTTGGAGTTGTATCCTCTAATAGGGGTTATATAACGTCACCCTGAAAAAGGAGCAGGTATGCCCATGGCTTGGAAGCGCTCCTTTTTTCGTCGCTGACCCGAGTAGCGCAGCTTTCGTCTTCTCCATGATGGATGAAGACCACTGCTTGGCCTGTGATGGGCTATCGCCTTCGCGTCCCGCTCGACAACTCTCTCGTCCCGAACGATGCACAGAGCGATTATTTCCACATGACATCCGCATGCTGTCATGCTGAGCCGCGCAGGGCAGCCAATTGCGCAAAACGTCGTGTGGCTGCTGACAGGCACATTGTACCATGGTCCCCGATAGATTAGGCGGGCGTGCTCAACAGTGGCTACTTGGCGACTAAGCATCACTACGCCAGTCTCGGCCCGCCAACCCATTCTGGCTCCATCTCATGGGCTTGTGCTGCCCAGCGAATTTTGAAGTAGCCACTGCGAGGTGGAGCGGAGCGAGTCCGACTCGAATCTTGGTTCTTATAATGTACCGGTTCAAATACCGGTTCACTTGCCGCCACCGCCGAGTGTATATGTGCTCATCGGCATACTTCGTCCTCTTCTCCTTGTCGCCCAGGGTGCGACCACGATCGTTTCTCTCCCTCGTTTCAGGTTGCTTGGGCACGTTGTCGACCCAGCAGAGAGCCCCTGATGAGGGCAACCCGGCCGGTATCCCATGACCTGACTCGAGAATGGCCGAAGCAGAATCCCCTCGGAGTAATTTGCAGCGCACGTACCCATGTCCTCATCCATCAGCTCACCTTCCTTGGCGACTCCGCCTGAACACGACAGCCCGGCTCCGAGTCGTCCGGATTCCGCTTTAGGCAGACGCCTAAGCAAGGACGCCTTGTGCGCTGGCCGGGCGTTGGATCTTACTGATAGTTCAACCTCGAGTTGGTCCTCTGACCTAGTAACATGCTGTATACCCACACTGTCCAGCAGTCCGGTTTGACGAAACAAGGGCTCTTGGACAAGGGCTTGTTGGGGGATCGCGGCTCGCTACGTCTATCGTTCACGTCGCCTGGCAACACGTTTAACGTCTGAGCAACCGGCGAAGGACGCCCCATGGAGCTGAAACGCAGCGAGTGATCGTTTCCAGATAAGGCCTCGTCACGCAGGTTTTGTACGTGTGCTAGCTACTTGTGACTGCCAGAGTCTTGACTATAGCTCCTCGTGCCCCTGCACGTCGTCGGAATCAGCGATCATGACCTTGGCGGCCTCAGCGGCCTCGGCGGCGGCGTTGGCGATCTTGTCCGACACCTTATCCTCGGAAGGCTTGGTCTTGATCTTGTCGGACTTAGGAACCCCGACAATGGTCACCAGCTCCGTCTCGAAGACTGTACCGGTCGTTAGCAGACAGGCGTGCAGGTAGGGCGGGCGTGCGGGGAAGATGTACTGAGGGTCGAGCCGGCGGGAATCGGGCCCATGCCACGCTGTCCGTAGCCGAGCTCTGGAGGAATTGTCAAGGTCCTACAAGCTGCAAGTCAGCAAGACACACTCTCGACCAGTGCCGGACAGGATTGGCCCGCGGGCACACCGAAACTCACCGCTTCTCGCCAATGCACATATCCAAGAGGCCCTGGTCCCATCTGATCCCTTGTTAGCCAGTGGACGAGAACCATAGCAGTCGGCAAGCCGGAGAGGACGGCGCACCCCTTGATCACATGGCCAGTGCCCAGGACGAAAGCGAGAGGCTGGCCCCTGTCGTAGCCTGAGGGAGGGGAGTCGTTAGCATTGAGTAATTTATCCGCAAGCAAGGAAACGAGGCATTGGCTCACTGGCATCAAAAACCTCGCCGGTTTTTTGGAGAGTGCCTTTGTAGTGCATTGACACGTTGTCCCCGTTTTTCGTCTTCCGGTCGCAATCAACAGGCAGCGTTACGTCGATCTTGAGCTCCTCAGCGGCGGCCACCACGAGGCTGGCACAAGCCGAAGCCAATGCAGCAACGAGCGCTGCAGCCTTCATGATTGTCCGGTTTCAGGCGTCCGTCTGGTTGGGGGAACAAGGGGTCGTTTGTGTCAGGAGTGAGGTCGCGAGAGAGGGGAGGCTTGCGAGGTATTAGGTTAGCCAGGTTGCGCCAAGACCTTGGGTGGTACCAGGTGGGTAGCTCCGGAACTCAAGCTGGCAGGTTCTCTCGATTTACCTGCCCTGGTAGGTACAGTGGGCCGGTAAAAAGACCGGTCAACTCCCCACATCGCGTCGGCTTTCGCGTCGGACCCGTAGCCCCCTTCCTCTTCCTTTACAAATTCCTCGCCCATTATAGCTCCAATGAAGCCAAGAGCCTAGCATACGCCTCGTCGTCGAACGAGGATTATAACGGCATACGATTTAGGCCTTATAGCCTCTACGGTTACTACTAAAGAGGGCATCTCTCTTAAAGCGGTCTACGGCGTTATACAATGCTATTAAGAGAAAACTAGCTCCTTAGTTTTATTTTTACGAAGGAGGCTAAAAATAATTAAAGAATTCAATAAAAATATATATTATTTAATATATTAAGCTTAACCTTTTTATATTCTTAAAGTAGCTTATTTATTAAGCTAATATTAAGTATTTTTATAGACTTTTATATAATAGCTTTAATTTAAAAGGATTAAATACTTTTATATACTTTAATACTAAAAGCTTAATATAAACTTAGCCGCTTAACGCTTTACTTAAGCTAAGAGATACTACTTAAAGCTATATTTATTTTAGTATAATTAAATTTTATTTCTAAGACTATAATTAAGTATATAATAAATTTAAAAACTAAGTAAGTTTTATATTTATAAGTAAGTTATATCTTTTTTTTCTTTAAATTTAATGTTTATTAACTTTTTTAAGGTATAAGACTTTATAAAAATTATATTAACTTAAGAATAAAGCTTACTAAATATTATTAAATATTTTAAGGGGCTTTTTTTTAATTAGTAGACTTTTTTATAATTTTAATAAAAGACTAAAATATAAAGTATAATAGTATTATAAGACGAGTTATAATAAAATACTTTGCTAATAGCTCTGAATAGTTATAAAGCTAAGCTATACCTTAATATAAAATAATTTTTTAATATATATAGCTCTTTAAGTTAAAAGGTAGTAATTAAAATCCGCTGCTAAAATAGTATTAAACTAATAAATTAGCCGCCTTATTTATTAAACCTGAACTTAATTAAAAATCTTTATTATCTCTTTAAAGATAAAATCTTAGACAATTATCTTAAACTTTACGACTTTAAAGCTAAGAATAGCTTTAAATAAAGGCTTTATAAAGCAGTTATTAAAGCGTAAGAAGAGATCCTAAATAGTATATTTAAAATCTTATTAAACTTAATACCTTGCCGCTTTTAAGCTATAATAATAACATACGGCTAGTATATAAAGTATTAAGTAAGCTAAATTAATACTTTATTATTAAGAATTAAGATATATTTTATAACTACTAAATTAATTACTATTTAGCTAAAAAATAAAGTATTAATATTAGTAAGTATATCTTTTATATTAACCTTTTAGCGGGGTTAATTAGTTTTTTTATTTAGTAACTATACCTACATATTATAAAATAAGCTCTTAGTACTAAATAAAGGTAACCCCCTTTAAGGTTAAAAAATAAAAATTATTAAGTAGTAAGTATAAAAAAAGGGCTTAATATAAGTAATAAAATTTCTTAGCTAGTTAAAAAAAGTATATATAAAGGGTAGTTTTATATACTTATATAACTAATCTTTATAAATAAGGGCTAAAGCTATACTTAAAGCTCTTATAATAAAATAAGTATAAAGCCTAAGTATATATACTTCTTGTATTTATAATACCTTTTTATAGCTATATATAACGCTTAAGTTATAAAAGTAAAGCTTTATAATATAACTGATTTTTTTTAACTTACTTTTATTATAGTATTTTTTAACTTAATTAATTAAAATATACTTTTCTTTTTTATATAATACTTTATATATATCTATATATATTCTTTTAACTTTTACTTAAGTGTTTTTTTAAATCTTAGCTATTATATAAATTAATTGTATTTTTCTTTTAAAAAGTCTTTTATAAAACTATTTATAGTTATTTAATTAATTTATACTAATATTAGTTAACAAAAGCTTTTTTTAATATAATAAGTAACTTTATTATAGCGGATATTAATATACTAAGTCCTTACTAAGTTATTTTTATATAGCATTATAAGCTATATAATATAACGGGAGGGGTTGCCGTTATACTAATAAACAAAAGTCCGCTAATAACACTTAATAATAGCTCTCTATTTAAGACTAGGCGATAGATAGCAACCGGCTTAGCTACGTTAAGCTAATAAGGCAAGCACGTAATAGGCGCGCGGCAGCTGCGTAACACGCGCGTGGCAGAGCGGGGCATAAGACCTAAGGCGTATTAAGACGTCGCGCAGCTAGGCCTACAGGTGACTGCATTAAGGCCTTAATCCACAACGTCTTAAAGAAAATAAGGCAGACATAACAAAAGATATGCTTTACCGAAATTTAGTGCGGGGCTACTCTTATACTATCTTATATCCTTATTAGCTATATATTAGTAATAGCCTTATTTTCACCCTTAATATTTTTAACAAGGCTACTAGCTATAAAGGCCTACTAGCTATACTAGCTATAAAGACATATACTAAAGTTAGCTTACCTTAAGTCGTTAGCGTTATCCTCTATAAGGAGCGAAGAAGCTATTATAATACTACTCTTAGGCGCCTTAAAAAGGCCTTACGAGCGCCTTAAGAACAACAATATAAGCTGCCTTAAATAATTCTAGCCGGCGTACCGCTTAGAATTATTTAAGGCAGCTTATAGCAGAATTCGACCTTTTCTTAAGTATCTTTGCTTATTATAGGCATATAAGCGGCCCTTACTAGCTCGGTATATCGTAAATAGGGGGGGATATATAGCTATAAAAGGAGGAGCTCGGATTCTTTAATTTATACTAAAAAACGCTACTAATCGGGGTGTAGTTACTCTTTTATCTAAGGGGCATGTCTATATTGATTTTTTTAAGACGTTGTGGATTAAGGCCTAATAAGCTAAGGGGCGCGGCGCGCTAAGACTTAAGAGCCCGCGTTAGCTAAGGTACCTTTATTAACAAAAACCGGGGCCTATAAGCAAGCGCTTAAAAGGCGTATTAATTTAGCTAATAGCTTAAAGCCGTGCTAAATAGTTATAAAGGGGCTAGCACTTAAGCGGGGGTGTGCTCTATTAAACTAGTAATACGGTTGCTTTATAAAGCTAGCATAAGGGTATTACGGAATTTAAACGGCCACGCCTAAACTCCTTACTTTACTCTTAAGGAAGCCTTACGGAACCTTATAATAAGAATGCCCGGAGCACGCACTATAAAGGCTCGCCTAAAGAGATACGACGAACATTACCGGTTAAACCCCGCTAAGGTTTCCGGGATATAACTATAAATAGTTAAGAGCTTACCTAACTATAGTTTACGATATATCTAACTATAAGAGATACCGTAAAAACTATCGGGCGGATTTTACTAGTATCTTTAGGGGATTTTTAAGGATTTCCGCGGGATATCTTAACTATAGTTTAACCTATTTCTAACTATAAAAGCACCTTAAAAGATATAGGATAAACCTTACCGCAATTTTTAAGGGATATTTAAGGATATTTAAAGGATTTCCCTAACTATAGTTTATAGTATTTTTAATTAAGCTTATACTTAGTTTATTAAGCGATTTTATAAAGATATCTACGGTTTACTTTATATACTATAAATAGTATAGTTAA